>JAECUM010051619.1:0-23817 GCA_016617855.1 Megalonaias nervosa | reverse complement strand
TATATATATATATATATATATATATATATATATATAATTTCTTCTGCAGGGATTCTACTGCTAACTTTTAAGTTCGACCTTTCTTCAGTAATTTCAATTTTGTTCCGGTAATTCCCTTTGTTACGGTAAATCTAGGGACTGGATTTTGACGGAAAACAAAACATGAAAACTTTGATGTCTGTTTTTTTTGTTTTTTTTTTAATCACGTAGGTATCTAAAAGTATATCAGATGATTTATTCATTCACAGTGAAACAGTTTTAACATTAATAATCTAATTCAAACATGTATTTGATATTTTTAAAAAGCACCTTCTTATTACATATCAGACAGAACTGATAATTTGCTTTTTTTCTAATGTGTCATCTCCAGACAAGTTTAATTTATATTCCTCTTCATCTAGGCAAAATAATTTTTTAAAAAAACTGATTGTTTACATAACTAGGATAACCAAGAAAACAACGAATATATGTAATATGTGTATGGGGGATTTATAATAATAATAATAATAATAATAATGCTTTACATAGGAGAATTTATGTGTTATGGGTTGAATTTTAATGATAATAATATAAATTCAGTCTGTGAAACACACAAACACGCGATCACACATTTATGTCAATTTAAGCACTCAAGTTGATGCATTCATAAAGGGGTATTGCACACCAGAAATAGAGATTGTAAATTCGCGCATACGGTTTCTGTTTTCAATTCACTGAAGAGCTCTTTAAGGGAGCCTATTTTCAGGGGAGGTAACAACCCTTATCGAACAGGACTATAGATAAACCGTCAAAACTCGTGTGTAAGCCAAGTTAAACTGCAAACAACATAGACCATGACCGGTCGTCACACAATGTATCAGCAGATCTGGGTCTGTGTTGTTTGTTCCTCTGATTACTCCAACAAACTGCATAGATCCAGATCTGTTGGTGCATTATTACGGCAGATACGGGTCTGTACAGTGTGTGCAGTTGGATTTGATTTCTAAGCAGGTTCAGACCGTTATGCCTGATATGATGAATAGAATGGCATCACAGTGGTATAAACACACATGGACGTGTCAATATTGGAAGCCAAAATTAGAATCCAAAATAAAAAATGTACTCATTAGTTATCACGTTGTAAGGGGTAGGGGTGAGGTGAGGAATATTCGAATTAATATTCTTTAGTACAGAAAGGTGAGTGAAATTGCTTTTAAAAAGTGGCCTATTTTCCGATGGTAATCATCGGTAAATGATATGTCTTGTGATCAAAGACTTTGATGCATTCCCTGTAATTCCTTCCTCTGGACTGGCAGCTTAATAGAATTTACATTTTATCTCTGACATTTTCTTGACCTGCAGGTCACAAGAAGGCAAAAGATACGAGTTTCATTCACCCTCTATTTTAAAACGAATGATATTAACAAAGATAATTGGATGTAAGCATATTTACGTTTGGGGTGGGTGGGTGTCAGTATGTGTGTATCGATGTACGTGTCGGCGGGTATGCAATCTGACCACTTGTGTGTATGTTTCCATGTTACACTGTATAAATGTTTTAGTCATAGATTCGGGTATGTGAACAGAAGTGTGAATATTCGTTTCCTGATTAAAATGACATTGCTACCATATTTATCAAATTTCTTCATTTAATACTACCGCTCCGGTGGCCTAAGTGATTAGAGTGTCCGACTTGGATGCGAGAGGTCGCGGGTTCGAACCAAACCAGACTTATAAAAATGGTACTCACAGCTTCCTCGCTAGGTGCTCAGCATTAAGAGGTTAGTGTTAGGACTCGTCACCCTGGTGTCAGGATAATGTGACTGGGTGGGACATCATGCTACATGTCTGCGGAACAATGCCGCAGTGCTAGACATCACTCATATCGCTAAGATGTCTGCAGTGTGGCAGTTTATAAACTGTCACACTACATACATCTTAGCGATATGACTCAAATTGTTAAAACTACATTCAAAATAGACACACACACTCTCTACATTTAATACTAATTTTAAAAAATGTGTTATGTAGTATTTAATACTAATTTTTAAAAAAGATGCATGTAGTATTTAATACTAATTTTTAAAATAGATGTATGTAGCATTTAATGCTAATTTTTAAAATCGATGTATGTAGTATTTAATACAACGTTTATAAATAGATGTATGCAGTATTTAATACTAATTTTAATATATATGAAGCAGGCAGTGAAATTAACCGATTATAATTCTAAGGACTATCTATATCAGTACACCAAATGATGGCTGTACTAAGGTTGGATGGGTATTCAAGCATGTAGATTTAATACATTTTGAATACAGTCTCCCCAGTGTGAACTCTTGAATTTCCCTCTGTTTTCTAATTACCCATATCGATTTCTAACTGAGTGTTTATCTTTGTGTGCAGACCCGTGTAACAAGTCAAGTTTTTGATTTGCAGGGCCGATAAAATTATAACCTCCGCCATGGGTCAGCATTAGTTTTCATACCACCAAGGAAGAGTGATGAAGGCGAAAACATCGTGTACCCGTTCCTCACCTGACTGGAAAAACAAAATTCAACAGTATGGAGGGATTGCATGGAAATCTTTGATAAAAAGATTTAACACTTTTGCACCATTCCTCCCTAAATTTGCATTATGCTGATGCGCAGTCTGTGTGGTACCTGCTGCAACGTAACATTACAAAGGTTGAGCTTGTTGGAGATTATTTCTGGCCATTATGGGTTGGGCCGGTATGGGACAAATGGGAAACTAATTTTGAAAGCGTTAATAGGTTTACTAGTAGACGAATCTATTGGAATTTAATATTGAATCCAAAACACTGCCATTCTGTCCTGATTATACAGGGTTACAATATATTTGGGAATGTAATGCTGAATCCAAAACACTGCCATTCTGTCCCGATTATACAGGGTTACAATAGGTATGGGAATGTAATATTGAATCCAAAACACTGCCATGTTGTCATGATTATAGAGGGTTACAATATCTTCAAACTGACTTAATGCTAAAAGTGCCACGTGATTTTTAAAGTAAAAATGGTGGCAATGATTTTGTTATATAGGCAAAGGAAGATGCTTATAGTATGGTATCTTTATTGCCGCCTGTATAACCGGCATTGACCGGAAGAAGATGGCTGCGCCATAATACAAAATACTTACGGCATGGATATGGCCTAGACTAAAAGTTATAAAAAAAATTCCGAAACTGAAACTGAATGTGGCGGAGACTTTACAAATCTGGAATTTATATTAAAAATGTGCCCTATTATAAAGATCGGATTTAAATTCCGGAACTGAAGCAAAAATTGCCAAAACTAAAACAAATCTGGCAGACATTTAAAAAATTAAAATGCCCATATCTGAATATTTCTTTTAACATTTGTAAAATAAACATGTGTAAAAATGCAAACATTTAAAACTATTTAGGCATTTTTCAAATTATTATATATGGAATATTTAACAGCTAAGTGAAACTGATCTTCCATATCTTTACAGTATTTTAACATACGGGATATTTTAAACCTACCTATATTTACCATTATATGAAAGATTCCATTTCTAAACATACATAGTAACCAACCGCTGAGTCCAAAAATCTATATAGTTTTGACAACTCAGAACGTTACTTATCATATTATAAAATCGTAATCTATTCATTGAATTTAGATCTCCATTTAGTTCTTGTAGAAAAATATATGTACAACGCTGTTTAAATATAATGAAAAAGGTTCATCACCCACCCCTTGATTAATCCAAATTTCTCCCATTCCTATGGAAACAGTAGATTCTTAACATTATTTACCCAACAATCAGTGTCCCCATGTCTAACCCTAACCATAACCCTCCCCATGTCATTTGTAGTTTATAGCTTGTATTGGGAATGTACCATCAGCCATCTTTAATAATTTCAACTTTTATTAAGTATTCAACTACATCTTCCTATTTGCAATGGCATTATACCAAAGTCAATATAGATAAAAACATTCGGAGTGTTTCTTTTGATGCCAGTAATATATTTACAAAAAGACGTACGTACAGCTTCATTGTCATTTGCAAAACCTCAAACGTCTGAGCCATAAATCGAAATCGGTGCTATTTAAGTATCAAATCTTTGGAGTATAGTTTTGTAGACAGTTTATGGGTGTTACTTAAGTATCAAATCTTTGGAGTATAGTTTTGTAGACAGTTTACCTAAGTGACTAAGTGTAGTCTTGAATTATAACGGGTATTTCTGCTGCTAGTGTTTTTGACTCATATACCACTGTTTTTTTTTTAGAAGAGAATGCACAATAAAATACCATCTCTATCAAGTATTCGCCATAATACCAAGTTTCATATACTCTCAAAATATACCCCTTTTCGAAAAACTGCAAGTTTATTTATTTATTTATTTTTTTTTTTTCGTCAGGTTTATCTTTAATTTCCAGATGGTGCAGTGTTCATTTGGCTTATTTAGAATTCTCTGAAGTTGAATAGCAATTTCGGCAACGGCAGACAAGTCATCTAGTTTTAAAGTATTTTATTTTATAAATTTGTAATTGTTGATTACATGAGGAACAATATAGAAGGCAAGGAATTAGAGCGAAAGCCAATGGCTTACAATGTTTTTTCTCATTTTAAGACATAAAGCGTCTAAATATACATATGACTATATGGAAGATGATACTAAGTTTTAATGACAAAACAAAAAAAAAAATAACTAAATTTTGTAATTTGTCAGAGTGAAGAGTCTCTTTGTTAAACATTTCAATTAGCTAAAGTACACAGAGCAGGAGCATGGTCAATGAGGGAGTAGATGAAAGACGAGGACAAAGAAAAGAAAGAAGTTAAAATGAAAATTGTCAATTAAAATGTGTCAAATGAGTAGAAAGATGAAGAAATATGGAGAAAAAAAAAGAGAGAGACACACACACAAAACAAGAAATAAATAAACGAAAAGGAACAAAAAAGCGAGATTAAAAGTGAACAGTGCTTCCTTCAAGGGCAAATCGTTGCGGAGGCAATGGCGAATCATCTGGAAAAATAGGGGAAATTGTTGTTTACAGCTGCTCACGACCACTGAAAGTGAATGCGTGTTTGTAACATGTGTGCTTAAGTAAATCGTTTTGACTTTTCAATAAATTTAGAAGCGGCATCCAAACTACGAATGTTTACTTCATATGGAAGCGTTGCATCCCCACACAAGCCAAATTACGAATGTTTACTTCATATGGAAGCCTTGCATCACCACACAAGAATGTATTTAAGGTTAAATTACCATTGGGTGTGAGGATTGAAACAATTCGATGCGCTGTTCTTGGTAACAAACGCAAGACAAGAAGTAGTGTTGTGTACTTTCTCATATCCACATTTACAAAAGTGCCGGATTACCAAATAGGCAGAGTAGGCACCGGTCTAGGGGCTCCGCGACAACGGATCAATAATATTGAATTGATTTGATCTTGACGTATTAGGAGATAATTTTGCGAGGGGGGCCCCGAGATTTCGACTGCCTAGGGGCCTCCACAGGGTTTAATCCGGCACTGTTTACAAAGCGGTGATCCGATTATATTCTTAGGAAATAAATTTTGACTAAGTGAACTGTACTTTGTTCCAAGTCTGGCATGAAGAATTTGAAATTTCCTTCTATCCCAATAAAAGTGTTTTGGTACATAAGTGTTGCGAATATTTAATGTGTTCTTGTAATTGCTAGTGGAGTCTAGTTGACTAGTCTCAATAGATAATGTATTCCCTTCTCGAATGGTCGAAGGAAAAAACGAGATGTAATAAAGACTTCTTCTAGCATGTACTAATATGAACTTGTTCACATTACGTAAGTAATATTACGAATAGCTGGTGGAATCGAAGATGTGAGATATGAAAGGCTTGAACCAGTTGTCATTTAATAAAAGAGTACGTTTTTATGAGGGGGTGGGGGTGGGGTTGTGGTCTGGATTCAAGACTAGCTTCCTATTTCAATAGATACTAGATACTAATTTTGCTCTACCAGTCACCATTCTGGCTGCCTCGTTTTGTATTTTTTTTTAGAGTTCTCTTTTCTCGAGTCATGTGCAGTTGTCACAAGCCACATAAACATATCCCAGATTGGGTTGTATAAAGAAACGTAATTGCACTTTCTAAAGAGTTCCTGTCACATCGGAATTGGAATTTACGCATTATATTAACTCTTGACCATGACTTTTCTTTATATAGTATATTTGCTTGTGACATCAGCAGTCGTTTGAGAAAAAAACTCCAAATATGTGTGCGGGTCATCGTCCTTAATTCTTTGGTTGGACATATTAGAGTGAGGTATGGAAGGGTTTATTAGTTTCTTACAAATTGTCAGTAATTCAGTTTTTGAAGGTTTGAAAGATACCAGCAAATTATTGGCCCTCAAAGAAATTTTTTCCAGGTCAGACTTGAGGTTAAGAATGGTTACGATTTGATTATCTACGATTAGAAGGAGACTTGTATCATCTACAAATAAACGCGTATTGGCGTGTATATCATATATGACGCAATTTATGTATATCAAGAAAGGTATGGGACTTAAAACGGATCCTTGGGGCACATAATACACCTCCACTCCGACAACGTGCCCGGAAGTGTCAGTCGTTGTCTTCTGCTTTTGAGATAGCTAAAGAACCATTTTATAAGGCCTCCTGTGATACCAGTAGCTTTCGATTTGTGAACCTGTCATTTATGCCACACTTGGTGAAAAGCATTACTTACGTCGCAAAACACAACTCTAGTTATCTTGCCGGATTATGTTGCTTTTCAGAACGTATCCTCGAGGTATTTTGAGTGTCTGACTGTAGAATCATCCGGAATAAAACGGGACTGGAATGGTTAAGCATGTTATTTTCACTAGAGTAATTAAATATGTGTTTAAAACCAGTCTTTCAAAATCTTTGCCAACAGTTTTGTTCTGTAATTAGATACGATGGATGCACTTCTTTAAAATTGGACGAACGTTTGCTTCTTTCCAAATGTCAGGAAATGATGATTCTCTAAGAGAATAGTTAAAAAGTGAACAAAACGGATGTGACAGTTAATTACACAGCTCACGCAGAATACAGTAATACAGATCATCGGGACCAGAAGCCATACCAAGAGGAAGGCATTTGAGAACATTTTGTACTTCGTCAGGAGTTAGTTGTATACAACGTAAGCATCAGTATGTAAATGTATATCAGTAGGTTAACATTTCTTTCATCTAGTACAGTTTGCTGTATAAAAATCGTAAAATAATTAATTTGTTAGAAATTGCTTAGACTGAAGCTGTTTGGCTTCTCGAAACATAGGAATTGTCTGGGGTTTTTTCCATAGGGAGCGAAATTTAGTCCACGGAGATGATATTTTAGATTGCTTGTCTTTTCGATAGGCTTTCTTACATTTGTGTACCTTTTGATTGCCTTTGTGATTCATTGAAGTTCTGGTGGTTTAACATTAACAGCTATCAAGACTATGTAGGCAGTAATATATTTTTGCATATTTGTCAATATCGTCACCTTTTAAGCAATCCCAGTCGGTAGTAGATGCTTTATGTCCCATGAGATTATAGTCGCCTTGGCCGTATATCCATATATGCCTCGGAAACGAGTTACGTCTTGACTTTTCTGTACTTAAATATCCCATAAATGGGGTAATGATATCTACTATTTTGATGTAAGAAAGGATATCTAAGGAGAATTAAACTTTCATTATTCATTACATGAAAAAGTTCTAACGATGTTGAAGAGTTTTAAATGAAATGAGTGGGCTGATTATTATATTGGAGAACGGAAAGAGAGATCATCACATATCGATTTTAATTTTTCAGGAGTGTGGAGTTAAGGTTAAAGTAGCCCGTTACAATTACATCTCTAATCGCTGGTTATCAGAGTTTTTATCATTGAAATATACGCGTTGTTTGCATCTGGAGGTGTATAGAATAAACCTACTAGATTTTGTCTCTGATTAAACGAATTCAATCCATAAGAAATCCAAAGAATTAATTCAAGACCTGTCGCCTTTGGAAATGAAGTATTTCTTTCACATATAGTATGACACCACCGTGTGTATCGCCTAAACGATCTTTCCTGACCGGGTTGTGGTAAAATGGGAGGGATTGATCATCAGAAGAAATGGAGGGACTAAGCCAGGATTCAGTGAATGCCAGAATATTAAATTCCTGCAATTCCGCATACAATGTATCTAGTTTGGACAAAATACTTTGAAAAGTATAGTGAGTAATATGATCTGCGTACAACAGTGCAAATAACTTAGTAAATTCTAACGTTACGCAGTTATTCTGGTCAGAATGTGTGTCTTTAAATCATTTAAATAATGAAAATAAAATAAGTGATAAGGCACAAGCTTGCCTTACCCAGCCGGGCAGTTAAATATTTATGTCAAGCCATTTGACGTTTTTACACAAACTTTAACATATGCCTTTAGTATAGCAAGCATTTTACTGCTAATATTTTCATACTATTTTATGATAAAGCAAGCTCCTGTCAATACGGTCAAATGATTTTTCATAATCAGCAAAAAAGAGCATAAAACATACTTCTTTTTTCTCTCACAAATTTACATATCAGTGTGCTTAGGGTAAATATATTATCTACAGTGGAATATCCACTTCGAAAACCAGCTTGCTCTTCATCTAGAATATCATTTTCTTTGATCCACAATCGAAGAAAACAATTTCCTGATAATTTGTAAAAGGCTAATCCCTCTATAAATTTTTAGGCATATTTATATTCTTCTTTTTTGTGAATGGTTGTGTTAACAACCCTTGTCCAACACGCCGGGACGTATTCTCGATCAAAAAATTGATTGAAAATAGAAACTAAAGTAGGTACCGTGATATTTCCAGTTGCATTAAAAACTCGATAGGTGATCAATACCACTGATTTTCCCGACTTTAAACTTTTTATAGCATGTTGCACCTCTTCATTTATTTTAGCGTTCAGATTTTTAGGTGAATATTAGTTGTATCGTTTAATATGAATTTTGGTCCATACCCATAAGGTATAGAAAAATAATTGGAAATTATTTAATTATTTATTTAACAAAATGAATTAAATAAGCAACGTAAAAATATTAACATTTGCGCAATAAAATAATAATAATATGATATAAAAATTTAAAATATAAAACTTATAACTAATGTACAATATTGATTTCTTTTAAATACAAAAATGGTGTACAACTTGAATAAATACTTAATTACGCAGCGAGAAAACCTTACATTTTTCCTTACATTTTAAAAAAAAAAAAAATATGCCATTTTAAAAACAAACTTAAAATATCGAAAAAAAGCAACTAAAATGATCAAAATTTGAAAACTTTAGAAACAATTATACATTTGAAAGCAAAATTTATACCAAAACTATTTATTAAAAAAATGCAAATTCAATTTTAACCAAAATAATTTTAAAATATTTTTATCTCGATATAAGAAAAATATATTTTTACAAGTAAAATATAAATCTAAAATACTATTACAAAAATATATATCAAAATAAAAATACAATTACAAGCTAGTTTAAGGAATAGTTAAGAGCAAACAAACAATTTACAAAGAAAATGAATAAAAATATAAATAATGGTAAAACAATTTATAAACATTTAAGCAAACAAAATCTTTAAAAATGTCTTCAACAAACAAAAACAGTAATTTGAACAAAATAAAATTAAAAATTTCTAAGAAAAGAAGAAAATAAATTGAAAATTGAAACAAACGGAGTTTGCACCAAAACTTGGAATTAAAAACAAACAAATAACATTAATAAAAAATGAAAACCAACATAAAACAATTAAAGGACCAACATACACACCTACAAATCAATGTGTAAAGAGGATGTAAATTAAGACGTAAAGGGATAAGAATAATCTATCACCAAGCATGACCATCTAACATTGATATCTACATACCAAAGTTATCAGTCGGCCGTCTTCTTCCGGTCATTTCAGAGGGCTCTGAAAAAAACACGTTGTAATGACTTCTTCAGATTTATAATATAATCGCTGTCGTCACATTGGATTTAAACAATTATACTGTCCAACAATTTTTAATTCACATTTTTTTGCCACACCAGCCCACAGTGTTAAACTTGTAGACGCTTTCAACATTAAATTCCCTTATGTCCCCATACCATCCCAACAGAAATGGCCGAGAAGTGAATTTTCCGATTTGTCCCATACCTGCCCATTTTGTCTACATAATGGTTACAGTAACTACTAATTTTCGTTTCTTTTTGTTTCTTATTTATTTAAAGATTAAAAGTTCCGAAATCCAAACAATAACAAAAACAATAACAAAACAATAACAAAAACAGTAACAAAAGCATTAGCAATCAATTACAAAAGTCTCACTGACATCCGTTCTTGCAGAGAAAATTACCTCACCCGCACCCCTCTTGATAATACGATTTTTATATATTTTAATTCAATAATGATTTCGGTGGAAGCATAATGTCATTTTTTAATTAATGTGAAACAACTTAAAACAGGAGCAATTAGCAGAAATTATATTCATTTAGCACGAAGAACATAATTAAAGATGTTTTCACTTAGTTATTTTTTACCTGCATAACTTTTATTATTTAAACGTAAATTTTTTCACCAATCCAACATTTGTTCTCGTTGCACTTTGACACCATTCCCACAGTCACATCCACACAGTCACATCCACACAGAGTTTTAGAGGCTATATTAGAACGTGACATTATCGATCCCAATTCTTAAAAAGAAAAGAGTTACTGTTATTGATAGTTCATAGATTCAGTCAAAGATCTGGAGATTTTGGCTGACTGAGTCATCGTGAGCGTTGCTAATTGTTTATGTTACAATCAGGTTAGTTGATATTGTTGCATACAATGTATGAATATCTTAACTGTTTATCACTACCATATGTTCTATCTTTTTTCTGCCTGGATAATTCTGATTTACAGATCTAGATGTTAATCCATGAACCAGTTCCTATCTAATGATCCGACTATTGATATCCGTTTTACGGGGTTATCTGTTGAAATTGTTCAATAACTGTCAAGCAAAACAAGACATTTTCACAGGGTGGCAGGTTCTTACTTGGGGCATCACACGTGGATAGTTTGTCAACATGATACAGACCGCTTTGGTTAAAGCTATTCTTATGTGAATTTATGATTCTTTTATGTAGCTAGTACGTTTCACATTAACCAGCTGGAAGACTAGTACCGATTATTATCTGTCGGCGCTATGGATGGCAGGTGTATTTAATAGATGTGTGATAACACTGGCAGATAATTGTTACAATGTAAAACGTACCAAACGAAACGTATATGTCTTATTATTAAATATTATCAAGCATTTATTCGATGTTTTTTTTTTAAAATATGATCACTTTAGTAGATTCGTGCCGGTGAATACGTTCCAGATAACGGCCATTGCTGTTTCTTTAGATAGATAACGTATCTTGCAAAGACAGTGATCCTACACGAATCTTATTGGATCTGTCACCCGTATATTGTAAGGAATATACCTAGTTTATTTTAATTTTTTTATTTTATGAACTGTTTAAAACTTTTGATATCTTTACATTGTACCTTTTACATATTCGGAACTTTTACATTGTAGAAATACATATTATGAACTTTTACTACCTACCATTCACCCGGAACAACATAACCAGAATTTTTTAAGCTTATGTGCAGTTAAACCACACACAGATCAGCTTCCAAAAGCTGGGTTTAACATGGCTGTATACATTATATACCTTCGGCAAACGTCTTACATTTCCGCTCTGTCTCTGAAGAAGACAGTGATACCCAGATGGTTCAAAACTAGACAGAACAGCTACTTAACTAAATAGGGATTCGCATAATTCTTAAGCAAAACAAAGACCGTTTGAAACAAAAACAGAAACAAAACATTTTCCCCTAGAAATTTGCTTTGCTTTTTTATGATGTGGCATGCAAGGTCTTTAATCCAGGGAATTTGCTAATCGGCTTATGTTAGGTGAATTGATTTACAAGAAAAAAATATTTTAAAAAAAACCTTTTTTTCTGACGTACTTCTGATAAAGCTGCCATGTTTGTTTCTTGGGGGGTGGGGTGGTGTCTAAAATTAATGCTTACGATATTTATTTCTCACGGTGAATAAAATTTAAGAATAAAGTACAATCCAATTTAGCCATTAATGTTCTGTTAAATATTTATGCGTGGGAAGAACAATCATGATTCCTTGACTCAGTTCCCGTAAATAAGAGTGAGAAGAGCATCATGGGAAATCATTCGATTTCAGACAAACTGGATGACTACATTTCAAGGTCACACGCTGAGAGGAAAGTTGAATACAACCTGAAAATTTGAGATCAACTTACAAAACGGGATTTCTGGCAGTTGACTAGCACACACCAAGCATCGATTCAAAAAGAAACCTACATCGATGTCTGGGAATAAAACGGAAAGCAAATACAAGTGTTTACATCTAACGGTACCAAACCCGAACCCGGAACAAGTACTAATTTGTGATTCTAGTTATTATTCCACAGAACTGCAAATGAGCAGCAAGCAATACCTATAAACACTCTCTCTGTAGCACATGTCTCTACAAAGTAACATGAGATCAGAGAGAAATATCTGTGATGCAACTACTACTACTTAGTATTACTACTACTACTACACAATAATAATAATAATAATAATAATAATAATAATAATAATAATAATAATAATAATAATAATATGACAAGTTAATATATCAAATGGTTTTCCTTATTTTGAATTAGCCATGTCAACTTGGAAAAATCAAATTGTTTGATATATTGGATATTATCATAACATTTCGTCAGATATATTTTTATAATGAAGAATAACTACTTTTGATATAAAAACTAGGTTTATGCTATAGATAAAAAACAACAAGTTTATGTTATAGATATAAAAACCAAGGTCATGTTATAAAGTGCCCATGCATTTTGAAAGATTGATATTTCAGTATTCGATATTATGTTTTTGATGAATGTCTTTCGTTCATTTGACATATTTTAACTAAAGAATTGTTTTCTGTTAATTAAAATTTAAGGTGTTTTCTTCTGTGGAAAAGTTTGAACCGTTCAGACAACGCATTCCTGACTGCACGTACGTTAGCCTAATGTAGTTTTTTGACGTAGCCGATAGGGATAAGGGGACGTAGAGCATGAAGGACCAGGAAGATATCGTCAATCTTTGGATGTGGGACCGCTTATATTTGCATATGGCAGAGCCGGAGATCGAACCATGTCTAGCAGAAATGCAAGACAAGAATGTTATGGGTGCGCTCACCAGGACGGGAAAAACTGACATCTTCATGCCACTGAGAAAATACAAATGTTGGATCGTGTTTGTATCAATCAATTAATCAGTCAATCAGTCAATCAATCAATCAATCAATTTACATTTTGTATATCTTTATATATGTATCAAATCGAATTGCATAAATTAACCTTTTTTTTTTATCCAAAACGATTTAAATGCGACACTATTAAACTAAAAGTGATCTTTTTTCAATCTTTTGCTGCACACAATTGTCCTTGGCGACCATTTCATTGTTTTTGAAAAACATCTCAATTTCTGTTTAATAATTAGTTATGTTTCTCTCTCTTTAGTTTCTAAAAAGAAATACAAATTTAATCATGAAATATGTAGAAATTGATACAGCACAATTACACTATTAAAATTTTCAAAAATGTATTTTCCTAATTATTTATTAGATGTAGGCAAATTTTCTCGTATACTTGACTTTACTGTCAGGAGAGGTCTGTGTTCTTTTATTGTTTTTTTTTTTTTTCGTTTTAAATGAAGTTTTAGAACATGCGTAAAATACCGTGTGTCAATATAACAAAGAGAGTGACAGTATTCATCCAATAAATGTAGTCAATATAACAATGAGAGTGACGGTATTCATCCAATAAATGTAGTCAATATAACAATGAGAGTGACGGTATTCATCCAATAAATGTAGTCAATATAACAATGAGAGTGACGGCATTCATCCAATAAATGTAGTCAATATAACAATGAGAGTGACGGTATTCATCCAATAACTGTAGTCAATATAACAATGAGTGATGGTATTCACCCAATAAATGTAGTCAATATAACAGTGAGAGTGACGGTATTCATCCAATAAATGTAGTCAATATAACAGTGAGAGTGACGGTATTCATCCAATAAATGTAGTCAAAAATTCAGTATTTCACGGCAAGTCACTCCATTTTATTCAGAAATGGTCATTTTCTCTTTGTTTCTCTGTTCATTTATACATCATTTTCAGGTCAGTCAAAAACACACACACACGCACATATTATATATATTTATATGTGTGTGTGTGTGTGTGTGTGTGTGTGTGTGTGTGTGTGTGTATTATATTTGAGCACGAAATGTACTATAATCCTTTTGAAAGTACGATGTTGTCCTGCTTTGTCCTTTTGCTACTTTCCATTTCATAATTTAAAGTGAACGTTTACTTACTTACTTTACTTACTCAGGAAATTCAAATATATTTCATTTAACAACTATCCTTTTCTTTGACTACATCGAAAGAATATATAGTCACATTGTTCTCTCATCCACCCCCTATTTCTGTTTCGTTATTTGTCTATTCACATTAACTGTGTCAGGCTTTACTCTGCGACACAGCACAATTCTTTCTGTCTGTGTCCGTGTGTGTCCGTGTGTGTCCGTGTGTGTCCACTTCATGGACACAAAAAACGCAAAGAGTGTTTTTCTGTTTTACTTTTGTTTCCTCAACGACTGATATCTGCAAATTTTCTTTGCAGGTCAATAAGAGAAAACATGTATGTATGTATGTATGTATGTATGTATGTATGTATGTATGTATGTATGTATGTATGTTGTGTATGTATGCATGTATGCACGTATGTATGTATGTATGTATGTATGTATGTATGTATGTATGTATGTATGTATGTATGTTGTTACGTATCGGCTCGTTCAAAAGTAACAAAAGAAAAGAGTGAAGACAACAAGCTTTGTAAGTTTTAACAAAAATAATTCATTTTCCTAGAAAACACGGTGAAAAGGTGAAAATATGAAATAGAACTTACAGTTTGTGAAGAAAATCCAAACATTTATCCTAGTACTGAAAAAATACAAGTCCTATCACTAAATAATTTTAACTGAATCCAGGATCGAATCTTGATGATGTTCCAAGATGGAGGATGATGACGTCAGATGAAGTCTTTACACAAATGTCCAGAATTTCACGTTGAACCACAATTTGTACTGTACTATTCCAATTTAGAATGAATTTCACTGAATGTCTTTGTCCTAAACCACTTGTGTAGTTCTCCAGAGAAAAATAGATTATTATTTAAAAGTAGATGAACTCCTATAGCTGTCATCTATAACAAGACACATCTTGAGCTCTACAGATGTAAAGAAAAATAAACTCTTTCCAGCACAAGAAAAATAATACCTTCTTCTCAAGGTATAAGAACGACTCTGACTATTTCACTGGGACCTAAGTGTTTAAAAACGGAACCAGAACATCATTTCATGCACACGCACGAAGAACGCGTGGTTATTCCATCATCTAACAATCGCAGTTTCACGTGGGTCAGGAAATGACTTTGGCAATAACCAATCGTTTTCGCATAGTGTTTACTCAAATCGATAAACTATGGCATGCAAAAATCGTGCTTATGCCAGTCATACTACGTTCTAAATAAACACGATGTTTCTTTCAAAAATATCGGATCCCGTGAACATAATCATAATCATAATAAAATATAATGATACAAAAATGAAATAAAAAGAATTCAAATTTTAACACACAAGTAATTAAACTACATGGTCGTAACAAAGTATGTATGTATGTATGTATGTATGTATGTATGTATGTATGTATGTATGTATGTATGTATGTATGTATGTATGTATGTATGTATGTATCTGTGTATGTACTGGACTTAGAAGCACATCATCAAAATTATGGTTACATAATGCCGAGTAAGTTTATGCATCCAACAAAGTCATACAGAATAGTTGCGGGTGATGCTGTGAGGTTACTATTGATACAAAACAAAGATAAATGTTGAAAAGAGCAACATTACGAAAGTACAAAGTTAATTTAAAGCGAACATAAAAGTATTTTATAATGTGAAAAATCTACTCAGCAAGAATATTATCATTGAAAGTAACCCAGGTCAGAAAAGGTTGCTTTATTAGTCGCCTATTACGATATGCGGGAGGTCCTGTTTTATCAAAAATGGCAACGACACTTACTTTTTGCGAGAGGCCCTATTTTGTCAAGAATGGCAACGATTCTTACTATATGCGAGAGGCCCTATTTTGTCAAGAATGGCAACGACACTTACTTTTTGCGGGAGGCCCTATTTTATCAAAAATGGCAACGACTCTGACGGTATTTGGTAAATAATAATTTTGACTCTTACGACAGACAGAAGACCCAATGCTGTCAATAATGGCAACGACTCTTACGACAGGCAGGAGGCCTATTTGAAATAATGGTAACGAAGCAACACTTTAAACCATTGAAACTGCATGATTATTACTGCAAGTTGTTGCTTTTTTGTTGTTGAAAGAATGCATGAATAACATTCAACATTAAAAGCAAATGTACTTCATTGATTGTCGAAACGTTGTCCAATGCTATTTTCAACTTATATCTTCTTGTGAGGATCATTCTATGCACTTCAAGCGGACATTATTTGGAAAGTATCATTACGATTACCCTGAGTCCTTTCAGAGAATCTAATTCATTCGAGTAGCTTTGGAAAGTGACAAATATGTTCCGAGTGTGGTTTCCTATGAACCTTCAGTTTAAAATTTAAACTGAATTTACGTCAATTATACAACAAACTTAACTTTTACAACACGTTCTCACCGGTATCGATATTGGCTTAACGTCTCGCAGGCTGACAACGTGTGCAACACGCTCTCGATGGCATCGAAATTGGTGTAACGTCTTGCTGGTTGACAACTTATACCAAGCTTTATTGCTTGCATGGACATTGGTTTAACGTCTTGCAGGTTGACAACTTACGCAACACATTGTAGCCAGAATTTATATTGGTCTAACGTCTTGAAGAATGACAACACATTGTAGCCAGCATTTATATTGGTCTAACCTCTTGAAGCTTGACAACACATGATGCCAGTATTTACATTGGTCTAACGTCTTGAAGCTTGACAACACATTGTAGCCTGCATGTACATTGGTCTAACCTCTTTGAAGCTTGACAACACATTGTAGCCAGCATTTATATTGGTCTAACGTCTTGAAGAATGACAACACATTGTAGCCAGCGTTTATATTGGTCTAACCTCTTGAAGCTTGACAACACATTGATGCCAGTATTTACATTCGCCTAACGTCTTGAAGCTTGACAACACATTGTAGCCAGCATTTATATTCGTGTAACGTCTTGAAGCTTGACAAGACACTGTAGGCAGCATTTATATTGGTCTAACGTCTTGAAGAATGACAACACACTGTAGCCAGCATTTATATTGGTCTAACCTCTTGAAGCTTGACAACACATTGATGTCAGTATTTACATTGGTCTAACGTCTTGAAGCTTGACAACACATTGTAGCCAGCATTTATATTGGTCTAAGCTCTTGAAGCTTGACAATACACTGTAGGCAGCATTTATATTGGTCTAACGTCTTGAAGAATGACAACACATTGTAGCCAGCATTTATATTCGTGTAACGTCTTGAAGCTTGACAAGACACTGTAGGCAGCATTTATATTCGTGTAACGTCTTGAAGCTTGACAAGACACTGTAGGCAGCATTTATATTGGTCTAACGTCTTGAAGCTTGACAAGACACTGTAGGCAGCATTTATATTGGTCTAACGTCTTGAAGAATGACAACACATTGTAGCCAGCATTTATATTGGTCTAACCTCTTGAAGCTTGACAACACATTGTAGCCAGCACTTACATTTGTCTAACATCATGCAGGTTAACAACATTTACAACACATTATAGCCAGCATGGATATTGGTCCAACGTCTTACATGTTGAGAATTTCAGACAAACCGGAGAAAACCACAGATATTACACTGGTGACCACGTACTCTTACATACATTGAAAACTGAGATCGAAAATAGGACCGTAGAGGTTATCAACGAACGCTTTACGTCACCATTATCCAGGCCTTACACAACCAGTCACAGAGATGATTCTGAGACCCAGTTATGATATAGACATTTCAAAAATTCGTTCATGACAATTTGTCTGGAAGAAAATCCCCAACCAACCAACATATTATATGCAATGTATATGGCTTTTGCATGCCGTGAAGGAAGACATTTTATCTGTTGTTATGCCTACTTATTTTAACTGATACTGTTGCTATAATAGTGTCTGATAAAGTAAATGTTTGGATAAAAGATCTTCTCAACGACAAGAAGTTTGTGAAGGGAGAAGCTCCTGCACTATAAAATGTTGTTATTTATTCTTATTTCGGACATTTGTAGGTGCATGAAGCATACATTAAATTATACAGTATTAATTACTATCAGGTGTGTCAATAAATTAGTGTTAATTACTATCAGGTGTGTCTAATCGTAATGTGTATTGCCAGGATTGTGTTCCATTGACCAACACCTTACAAGACTTCAGAGAAACTGGTCAAATTTTGAGCATTTTAATTCATTCTTCAAAGAATGCTTTGAACTCTTCTCTGTTCCCAAGTGTACTCTCAATTTGTTCGTGTTTTGTAATTGCACCTGTGACCCTTCCGATATGATGAAGAAAAATAAAATCTCCTCCGAATGTAACAATCACCATTACGGCATAAGAAGCTTAGTTGCACCTGAAGAGATGACCTCTATCACTCTATACACTATAATCGTAATCCACTCAGATCATCGCCAATGACGTCCACCTGTCTCTAGAACTGAAATAATAGTCTACAAGGAAATCTTACGAAGCACTTTCCACTGCTGATTTCAGTTAATCTCTTCATCAGTTTCTTCTTTTGGTGTGATTGAGTAACAGATACTGCGGGGTGCATCTCGATGTGATGGGACGATAAAAATCTTCAAGGTGGCGATGCGACAAGTGATCACAAGTGTCACAGACTGTTCCAGTTTGGCTGTATAACTGATGCAGTGTTGTCATCATCATCATCATCATCATCATCATCATCATCATCATCATTTTTGTTCTTCAATATGTGATTCAACAGCAGCTACTTACAAGGGAAATGGAAGCGATTTAAGCTAAATTATTATACAAAAATTGAATGTCTAATGCTGTATCTTAAACTCCCAAACCGAATCTGGCGATCTTCTCCATTCTTTTATACATATCTTTATAACAGTGAAGAAAAAATACTACTTACTAATTGGAACCTACAAGCAGGGCTGTATTCAGACATGGTGAGGGCCTAAGCTATGGGAAGCTGGAGAGACCCTATTTGATGGAGAGACCCTATTTGATAAGTGTTAACAGAGTAAGGCTGTGTAACAACTGAACTTGGTAATATTTTGCTAATTATTACAATGTCAATAATGTAATTTATGTAAAATATATTGCATAGATAATACTAGTGAACATATTATTAAAAAAATCACGGGATAAATTATTACTTAAATATAAATTATAATAAAACCGTAACAAAGTTTTAAAATATCTGAAATTTTGAGGGCCCATTCAGGCTGCAAGGCTCAAAGCTGTAGTTTGTTTAGCTTATGCCTAAATCCTGCCCTGCCTAAAAGATACAAAAATGGTTCTTACTAGTGTTAGCCTACAAGATAGATTTATACTATTTACTATTTGTAAGCTACAAGATACAAAAATACCACTTACTAATTGGAACCTACAAGATACAAAAATACTACTTACTAATTGGAACCTACAAGATACAAAAATGCTACTTACTAATTGGAACCTACAAGATACAAAAATACTACTTACTAATTGGAACCTACAAGATACAAAAATACCACTTACTAATTGGAACCTACAAGATACAAAAATACTACTTACTAATTGGAACCTACAAGATACAAAAATGCTACTTACTAATTGGAGCCTACAAGATACAAACATACCACTTACTAATTAGAACCTACAAAATACAAAATTACCACTTACTAATTGGAACCTACAAGATACAAAAATACTACCACTTACTAATTGGAACCTACAAGATACAAAAATACTACTTACTAATTGGAACCTACAAGATACAAAAATACCACTTACTAATTGGGACCTACAAGATACAAATATACCACTTGCTAATTGGAACCTACAAGATACAAAAATACACTGCACGTTTGAACAAAATGTATCATTAAAAATGTAGGGGCATCCTATAAATAAAAAGACTAATATTTTTGTTGTTCAAAAGATAGTAATTAAGAAACAAATATAGATATTAGAGCACTTACGTAACTATTTTGCTGGCATGTCTAAATGTTTTGACATAAAAGTTTACCTGTTACCGCTTGAAATAAAATAGAATTTTATTTCTACTGCGGAAATGTTCCTTGGTATATTAACATTTCTGTACCAGTACAATCCTTGAAAAAAGGAAATTATCTACAATAAATTAAGGAAGATGCTACTATAGCCAGATAGCTACTCAAGTCAGCTGTACACCCAAGTCAGCTGTACACTCAAGTCAGCTGTAAAGGTGTTGTCCAGTCATTTGAACATTCAGAAGCTTTAACGGAAACGTTCATTTATGAACACATTGTAGTAGACACGCCATTAATTGAATTGTCAAAGAACTTACCCAATATTTTTGTCTTTTTTATACTGAGAATTTCCATGAAATTATTCTTGTAATGAAATTTATAGGATTTAGTCAAAACTCTTTATTTGGAGCAAATGCTGTGGAATCATGGCCGGTTATGTGCAGGCTGCTCCAGGCTTGCTGTTACACGGAAATAATGAATGTGGAGGAGAGAACAGTTGTCAATAAGCTTGAAAGGTGCTGAATGAAGGTCAATTACAAAAGTCTTTATCTCCATCCGTTATTACTCACAAACTCAGCCGTAAACGGTTCTGCCTATGGGCCGAAAACAAATGTTCGCACAACGCCGTCTGTAATACATTTACTGAACCAGCTGCTGACAATATTACATTGATGAATTCTTTCCACTAGTAAATTATACCGAAACACTAATTGCATTTGCATGTATTTTTACTTGCAGCGAAGAAAATATGTGAGAACCAAGGGTTGTTACCCCATTGGGTTTCCGGTTGGGGGCATCATGGACATTTTGATAATAGTGTACCGCCCAGGATGCCAAAACGATACCTAATGATATACTATATTTATCACAAACTCCTATACCTACTCATGTAAGTCATTTGCCACGTGTAGTGTGTGTGTGTGTGTGTGTGTGTGTGTGAGAGAGAGAGAGAGAGAGAGAGAGAGAGAGAGAGAGAGAGAGAGAGAGAGAGAGAGAGAGAGAGAGAAGGATGTTTAGGGTAGCTTTACAAAAATTTCAGTCAAATCGCAACGATGTCTGCAGTGTAGCAGTTTATACTGATGTCTAGCACTGGCGCATCATGTCGCAGACATGTAACATCATGTCCCACCCAGTCACATTATCCTTACACCAGGCCGACCAGTCCTAACACTAGCCTCTTAATGCTGAGCACCAAGCGAGGCAGCTGCTAGTACCATTTTTTAAAGTCTTTGGTATGACTCGGTCGGGGTTCGAACCCACGACCTCCCGTATCCGAGGGGGACGCTCAAACCACTTAAGCCACCCGAGCAGTGCTAATTGTAGAAGATAACAAATATGGTTGACCGTGAAGTGTTGATTATTATGCAACCTAATCTACATGAAGGAGTGTGCGCAATTTTTCAATCTTTCTCTTGAGGTTTGCTTAAAGATCACGGACCTGTATGTCTGAAATAATGATCATGGATCTGTACGTCTGAGAAAATCACACGATTTTATACATTTGACTGAAGACAATTACACTGTATTATAAACCATAAAGCTTGAAAACTGCACCCGAACAGGGTGGTGCGTCATTGAAAACTGCATCCGAACGGGCGGTACGTTGCCTAATACTATCATATGGGGAGTTGTCGCCCCTGAGAGTTGTTGTGATTGCTGTTCTTTCATGGGTGGTGGTGGGGTGGGGGGTGGGGTGGTGGGGGTGGTAGGAACTCAAATTAAAAATTAAGCAATGGAAAAAATAATATCACGACTGTATGAGCTATGAGCTACAACCAGCCCGACTTAAAAGATGTCCCTTCTAGGAAAGCGCTCACCGTTACGGGTCACCGCCATCTCACCTCTGTCTGCGTGGGTTCGAGTCTCGGGTTCCGCCAATATGGATATGTGTGAAAACTTGCCAGTAGCTTCTCGTGGGTCGGTGGTCCTTTCCGGTGTTTTTCCTTGTTCTTCCTCCACCATGTATACTGGCAGCCATGAATAGCCTATCTTGTGCTGAAAAATGGCGTTAAACCCTACAACAATTTGCACCGCGCCCGGCGAAAAGTGTATATTTTTAACGCGTCTTTTGCCACTGTACATTCCGAACATGTAGGCGGCGTGATCAAAGAACGGAACTTGACTGTTACAACAAAGTTATTTATCTGTGCTTCTTTTCATCCCCTCAAAGTACTTCCAATAACGTCTATATACTTTCTCAGTCTGAATATTCAATTATGAAATCCCATTTGATATTCAATTTTTCGTACATTGTTCGTGCACTATTAAAGTGTACTTCCAATCGCACAGCGACTTTAAGATCGTCTGTTCCTAAGCGACTTTATTATAACGCGATTCATCCACTGTCCATATAAAAATATAGGGAAAAATTTTAATCACCGCCGGATACCTGCGGCTTTCCATGCAGTGGAGACGATAGATACCTCGGGCACCGGCGCGAGAACTTTGGAGGAATAAAGATGTCAAGTAACAACAATAGAGTCAGACACGGGTACCTGGGTGACCGAGTCTTCGGTATCGAAAAAGGATGAGTAGAAATCTCTCTTGAAACTCCGACTAAGTAGGCCTTGATATATTTCGGAGGGAGAGTACCCTGAAAACACCCGCAATTTACATTTTGCTCTTTGCTCGATAGCAGAATTGTTCACTGACATTTTTATATCATTGACCTTTACGTTTGTTACATCACACGCATTAATCTTCTGGTGTCCGGCGCGCCGCACGTGCAGCTGTAGAATCATTTTAACGAACCGAATGGGTTTTGTTGTATTTTTTTTTTTTTTTTTTTTTTTTTTTTTTTTTTTTTTTTTTTTTTTTTTTTTTTTTTTCAAAGAAACAAAAAAAGTTATAACAAAATATTCAGAACTATTCAAATATGCTAGTATTTCTTTTGCAGAATATTCAGAATGGTACACTGGGTAAATTAGACACAAATTTAAACAAAAAATGAAACTGCTGAGACATGTGATACACTGGATTTTTTTTCTTCAAACGGCCGATACATTTATAGAAATAGTAATAGTAAAAATTGGATAAAGTACCGTTCTTGGTCATTATGTACGAAGGCGTCAATATGGTCTATTTGAATATTTTGAGGCTCCTTAATGGCTGCTATCTATAGTTATGAAGTTAACGTTTGCTTTTCTTTGAAAATGTTTTACTGAAAATATGGACCGCTCCGGTGGCCTAGTGGTTAGAGCGTCCGCCTCGGATGCGGGAGGTCGTGGGTTCGATCCCCGGTCGAGTCATACCAAAGACTTACAAAAATGGTACTAACAGCTGCCTCGCTTGGCGCTCAGCATTAAGAGGTTAGTGTTAGGACTGGTCGGACTGGTGTCAGGATAATGTGACTGGGTGGGGACATCATGCGATACGTCTGCGGCATGATGCCCCAGTGCTAGACATCACTATAAACTGC
>JAECUM010051618.1:0-33402 GCA_016617855.1 Megalonaias nervosa | reverse complement strand
TATTAAAATTCAATTTAAATATATATTTGTCTTAATGATAATAATGGAGGAATTATCCGCAATTGAACCTTCCGCCGTCTCAGCGGGAGCTAGATTTGATCTTGACAGACTACCGAAATATAAATTTAGTTTTTCGATGCAAGATCTGGCTTTAACAAATAAGGATGTAACCAAACGTATCCGTGAAGCCAAAAAGGTATTTCGTGACGATGGTGCGGCTCATGTGTGGTCAACATTCAGAGTTGGAAATATTGTCAATACGATAATGAATGACAGACGAGGAAGAGAGATTATTAACCATCTTGATGTTCAAAGATATTTTATTTTAATAAAATTTATGGTAAGGACAGACTGTCAGAGTTAAGAATAAATTGTGTAGCTGAACGAGTTACAGAACACTTCACAAACGCGATACGTGGAAATGGTTTAACAGATTTACGACGTAAAAAAATAAATACATGGGCAGAAGCAGTTAAAGATACCGGAGCGTCTATCAGCGACGTTGCTGAGCTGGGAAAGATATTAAAATTCCCAATAACAGTGAAGACGTTAACCGGAGAGATTTTGTATAAATCGAAATATGAATCAAGAGGAGCTTCGATATATATTATTAATCATAACGTACACGCATGGACTGTGGCAGTAACAATATTTCCACGAGACAGAACGGTTAAATTTTATAATGGTCATATGTTTGATTTTATTAGAAATATCAGTAAAAGTGACCCTGTATCTGTTTGGTTGTTTCAAAGTTCAGAATATGATTATTACGATCAGTTTGTACGGCCTGGTGGGGATATTTATCGTACAGAATCTTCATAGAGAAATGAAAAATCTTGCGTTGAAATATGCTTCTGACGATGTCAAGGTTGGACAATTACTGAATAATTGTTTTACTGTTCCATCAGTTGCTGCTCACTTTGCTCAGGAGAAAAATTCATGCAAACCGATACGATTGGAATTTCTTGAAGATGTCCAGAAAAGTTGTATTGAATATGGGCACGGTGGATTATGGAATACTAAATACGATTATAGCGACGTTATCTCAGTTGATATGGTAGCGTGTTACCCTGGAAGTTTTCTTGGATACGGAGAGTGTTCTGAATACTTTAAGAGATTTGGACATCCATCACACGCGATGACCAGAGTTGCGATAAACGGACCCTTACCAGATTTTGACTTAACGGGATTCGCCTGTTTAGACTTATTCGAGTTTACGGAAAATCTCCATCCGATTACTTATGCTTGGTTTGGAAGATATTTTTCAGAAAAATGTTGGGTTCCAATAGTACTATTACGATATATGCTTGATGGTGGAATTTTAATACCATTGAAAGTAAATGAAGCAATTATATCGTATCATCCACAGAAACAAGTTTGGTTACCAGAACCGGATAAGTTCGATATAGAAAAAGATGTCAGGAGAGAATTTCCTGATCTTAACGAAGATGATATTGTTAAAATTACTAATAATGTACGTAAATGCAGGAAAGAAAGCGATGAGAAACTTGCAAAAGATCTTGGTAGAAAAATAATCGGTAAATTTACACAAGGAGGATCATATGATCATAAACGACACTGTACAAGATTAATTATGGACGATACTGAACTCGATTTTATAATCGCTGATACAACGGAAAAAACACATTTATAAGTCGAAGTAATGCTTATTTATCAGACGGAAATAAATTAGGTACAATTGTGAGTTATATTGATGGCGACTCACCGCAGTTTACTCATTTAAGATCTTCAATGCTAGCCTACGTTTCGATAAATCTATTATCAATGATAAATAGATTTCCTCTGATTGCAGTAAGAGTCGCGACAGATTCATTTTATATAAATAAAAAATATGCGGATTTATTAAAACAATTGCATATTGACAATTATGCATCATGGGGCGAATGGAGAATAAAACGAGAAAACATACTTAGTTATTCTGAATCTGCCGACGTTGAAATTAAGGAAAAATATTACAAAAATAATCAAATATCAGAATTGTCATCTGCACCATCTGTATATGATCCTGTGGCTAGACATAAGACTGTTTATCTTAATGGATGTGGTGGTTCAGGTAAAACAACTCGTGCGATTAAATTATTCCTGAACAGCCATTCAGATATAATTGTTTTGACACCTACACATAAACTCGCCAGAGAAATAAAAGAACGAGAAATCAAATCTCAAACTTATCATAGTTTCTTCAGATGGTGTGGAGACACATGGACTCCTGAACGAATGGGTGAGAAATATATACCTAAATACATTATCTGGGACGAGATAGACACGGTATCGTTAGAAATATTAAAAATATTCCTTGAATGGTTATTGACTAAAAATACCGCTGTAATAATGTGTGGCGATCATGGTCAACCACCACCCTTCGTCGGTCAATCTCCGCATGAATGGTTAAAACCATTTGTGAATTATTACGAAGAAATAACTGATGATCATAGAGCTATTGATGAATCATTGAAAGAGTTAAAAGGTTAATCAGACTGCAGCCAGATAAAATACAGTGTGCGATAATGCGTAAAGTAATTCCAGAAACTACTATGAATGATTTTTTGAATTTATGGAGACCTGCTGATTTGATAGTCGCAAGTAGAAAGATAGTTCGTGATGAATTGCAAGAGAAATTATTTACGTTACATAAAGAAAAGTTTTCAAATCTACCTGTACCATTATGTAATCGCCCAGCAAATACTCGACGACAGAATATTCAAGTTGAAATTCCTGGTGGTGGGATACAAAACCTTGCGTTAAATGATATTGTTTTGGTTGCTGTTGATGTTGTTGAGAGCGCGTTGAGCATGGATAAATCTCCGTGGACGTTAGGATACGCTATAACGATTCACTCGTCACAAGGATTAACTATTTCTGATACAAATATCTGGATTGTCGATGATCGGATCGAATGGTCAAATATAGTTTATCTCGCAGTGTCTGGAGTCAGAAGAATATCTCAACTGCAGAGGGTTATCATAGATTACGTAATAACCGAAGAAATCACTAACGACTTTGTCGCCATAAAGAAAAAATTAGCGAGTGATAAGCAATGTGACAAAAAAAATAAGCGTGACTTTGATCTTGATGCTGAATTTATTATAACACTAAAACAACGACAGAATAATCATTGTGCAAGCTGTAACACAATAATGTTGTGGCAATATTCGAGTAATAATCTAAGACAATTTACCATTGATAGAATTAATAGTAGTTTTGGTCACACACGCGAAAATGTGATGCTAACGTGTCTTGAATGTAATCGACGTAGGGGTGCAAGTTTACATAAGTGAAGGTGGTGGTAGTTGTGTGTCTTTAGGAATTATTTGTAATTGTTCACGTACAAATCCACGTTGAGGAGCCGTCGAATCTAATCTGTAGATTGCAGGTCTTACCACGCTGGAAATTGTATGTGTAGTCACACTCCAGATAGGATCAGTTGCTCTTTTTTCACCACATTCAAGTTCACCAGGTTCATATAAATATCTTACAGTTACATTACCTAATACTGGTTGAGAGGAAGATTCAAGTCGTTGTATTGGTGCATGTTTCTTTGTAATTGCATTAGCAGGCTTCATAGAAGATACACGAGTAATTTCATTATTCAACGCAGCTATCACACTTGGTAACCTTGCAACCCATTCACGAGATCTCTCCCCGGACTTAAAGTCAGTGGATATTTCCTTTGCATATTGATATCCAAATAACCGCTCAGCAAGTGTTCGATTAAATCGTTCAACGATGCCTGATCACGATGAATTTCAGTGTGTCCTCGTCTGATTTTAACGTTATGTTTTTTCATCAACGATAATACCGCACCAAGAAATTCTTTGTCAGGATCAACCTGTAATAGTTGTGGCCATCGCAAGGGTCCTTGCTGATAAATTCGTTCAAACGCAGATGCAACTTCAGATGCTGTTTTTATTGATAGTGGTTCTGCTTCTTTATATCTACTTGCAACGTCAACGACAGTCAATGCGTATTTGTACGTGCGTGATTGACGTCTACCAATTTTAATGGTGTCATGTGGTAAAAATAAAATATCTGCTTGATGAACTTCATTAGGGGTGCTGACATCAAAATGTGCGTACTGAATTTTTTAGGTGGTGGTAGATAAATTTGCCATATTGCCTGCCGTGCTAACCAATTTACAGCAACAGAACGTGAGACTTTTGCTGCTTCAGCAAGTTTACTAATCGCTGCTCTGCCTCTCCAATATTCTCTTGGGCTATAATAAACAGATTCCATTATAATAGTTATATAATTAATTACCCAGCCCCTAGCATTATTTTACCTTTCATAGCAGTTTTTATTAGAAAAATAGCGAGTTTTTTCTCTGAGAGATTTATCAGGTATAGAATTTAACGCAAGAATCAATTTCACATCTGCGAGATGTCATTGTTGTAAACCCTTGCTTTTATACGTAACATCATGAACATGACACGCTTGATCAATCTTATTTATTGGATACTCTCCAAGTCGCGGTTGATCTTGATCATCAAGTCGGATATCAAGTCGAGTTTCAGAACCACAATAATTGTATCCTGGTAAGTGTTTTTCCCCGGGATATTTCGCCCACGGAACCCCTGGTAATTTTCCCAACGAAGCAGCAATCTTTGTGCTAGACGAAATAAATTTATATTTTTTTGTGCCACACATTTTACACTTACCTGTCAGTGCACGCTTTTTATTTTTTGTTATTATTGTTGTTAATCCAACGGTGGGGGTTGTTGCCTTACATCGAACACAATATAGACTCATATTATTTATTATATGGATATAAGTGACTTCTCAGCAACACGAAAACAAGAACCAGTAAGACACCATCCAGCACTACCAAATTCTATTAGAATGATAATAATAGGCCCAACTGGATCTGGTAAGACACAATTATTACTTAATCTGATAATGCGATGGCTCATGTGGAATAAGTTATATTTAGTAGCACCATCTGTAGATGATCAATGATGTTATGAAGTACTTAAAGATTTTAATAAAAATGCAAATTTATTAGACGAAGACGGAAACGATATTATTGATTTTATCACCGATATTGATGACCTGGATGGATTTATTAATAACCTCGTGGTATATGATGATGTGATGCTGGACAAACAATCAAATCCGGCTCGGATATTTTCCAGAGGCAGACACAAAAATACTGACGTGATTTATGTTACTCAGCGATATACACAAATACCTAAAGTAATTAGAGACAACTGCAATATTTTAGTTGTGTTTAATGGAGTAGATAATTATACTTTACAAAATATTTATTATACTTGGTGTTCAGGGGATATAGACATCATTAAATTTAAAAACTTCTTTTCAAAAGCACAAGCTGTTCCGTTCGGATTTATTACGATAAATGTACATGACCCAAGATCTAGGTATCGTATAGGTCTGGATAAAATCTTTGGTTAATTACAGCAGCAGAGGAGGTGAACGACCAATATTGAGTGACCCGGCGAGTAAACTAAACACACCATAAAATAAAAACGAAGAGTCGGAGATAAAGTAACGAGATAAGCTAACCCAATTAGAGAAAATCTCATAGTCAGTTAAAGGCTTTGGTTTAGCGATATTGACCTTGAGATTTCATTTTGGTAGGAAGCTTTATTTTTCATAAATAAAGTCTCCAGCAAAATCGTCTGTTCACCTCTTCTGCTGCTGAGAGAGAGAGAGAGAGAGAGAGAGAGAGAGAGAGAGAGAGAGAGAGAGAGAGCAACGTGGAAAGAAGGTCAAGTTAGTCCCTCCTGCATATTCTTGACAGACATCCATTTACATGTACCTGCCGTGCCCCCCCTCCCCCACTGCAAAGAAGGTTGACCCTATCACCAGGGATAGATGGGCCTAAGGTCTTTACCACCGTACAAATTCTCAAAGGTCCCGCCTCCAGAGCGGTCTATAAACGCACCTCCCACCCACATGGGAGTCATATTCATATGATATTCATGTTGTATCAATACCATTAACAGTTTTAGCAGAGCATTAAATAGTAACATCTATGCTGAGAGCTAAACATCTTAATTGCTTTTTTAATAAGTTGGAGATGAATACAACTGTGTAATGTAGGTCAGTTGCTGTTCTTTTCTTCATACTTTACAATTACTATAGAAACGTTATCTATCACCCATAGCCTTTCTAACAGAGAGTGCTGTATTTAAACGGAATCCTAGAGCTTCCAATTATTGATTTTGAATCCTGACACTGACAAACAACTTGAATCCTGACGCTGACAAACAACTTGAATCCTGGCACTGATAAACAACTTGAATCCTGACACTGACAAACAACATTCAGTGATAACACGAAATTTGTTCTCTTTACATCTGCATAATGTCAAACAATTACATACATCTCACTTCCTTCAATAGTTTAAATACCAGTGTAACAAATATCCATGTACCTGCCCGGTAATTTAGACTTCAGATACCAAGAAAACAGATGTCTCCTGTTTAGACTTGACTTTTTCTAAGAAAGTAAAATCTATCCGAAAACCAATTTCTAAATAGGTAATACTGATTACGATAAGTTCAGAAATCAATTGAAGAATATGTTTTTCTAAAGTTTATTTCCTATATAGTTAAGCTTTGTGGGATCATTGTAGCTCCTAAATGGATTAAAGGGGCCATATCAGGAATTTCATGTCTGTTTTGTTTTCCTGGTGGTTGCGAAATAATTCTATATCTAACGGCGATTGTCATGATGTAACTTGTGTTATATTAAATCTATTAGTAACAAGTTCAAAATAAAATGCTCAGCCTTAAGCCTGATGTGAAAAGGAAATAAAGTAGACTATTGCATATTTTGATATTAAACGTTAGTGTCATTTCTGATACGTAAAAACAATAATAAATTGTTCTACATGAGTCCAGATACAATTAATTAAATGGGTTTTATTTTAATGCGAACCAAACTATGAATCTTCCTAAGGTGGCCCGCCAAATCCATTGAATGTTATGCAATATAATTATAATAAATGTCAGAATTCCAAGCCCAGCATTTTGTGCATTCAAGCAAATAAATTATTCTTATAAAATATCTGAAGTTCAAAGTATTTTAAACTGTTTATTTTTCAGCATTTATTCTGAAGTAATTAGCGTGTTTCTCATGTTGTAACTGTAGTGAATTGTTTACTTTGCCGCATTCAGTACTATAATCTATACGATCTGGACAACACGTTGGAGAAGATACCTCTCATCAACCATATAAACCAACGTATCATGAATTAGCCACTTAACAACTTGACACATTCTAACAGCACGACAAACGGCCTGAAGCTTACATAACAACCTGCTTTTACTAAGGAGACCATTGGAATTTCAGGAATAAATTACGAATTCCAAGCCATTGAGTGCCATGCCTAATTTATTAAACTCTTCCCCAAAGCTACAATATAGAATAAATGGAGTTTTACAACAAACACACTACTTTACTATCAGGAAATCTGTAAATGACATAGACTAAACAAATGCATTAACAGACATAAACATAATATAGATGCAGCTCCTGCTGGCTTGAAAACAAGGCACTGCGGTATGATGAAATTGGTCCCCGCTATATTTAAGCCTTCGTGTCAAACCGTTGCCACAATGGACTGTAAAAGATACGGCAACTGTGACGAGCGTAGATGAATTAACCTCATAACTGAAATAAAACTGAGCACATTTTACATATATCTTTTATTACGCTGTAAAATTAGAATGCTTTACCATTATTTAATCCGTAATGTAATCAGAAAAGTTAATTGGCTATAATAAATTTAATAAATAATAACTGTTGCCCCATTAGGTGTATGTAATCCTGTCCCCCAGGGTAGAGTTCGAATACGGAGTAACAATATATTCTGGCTGTGAACAAATAATATAACTGAGTACATTCTAAAATATGAAAGGTTTATTTATACTTAGACACTTTATCTACATTAAAATAGTTTTGTTTTCCGTGCAGAAAATATGTGATGTAGTCTTCATAATCTTTAATGAACAATGCATAAGTGCTTTAATAATTTCTTATTTCGTATTATGGTGTTTTAAGCGAAACTGTAATCCTGTCAGAGATTACCTTTGCTTAATGGCATCAGATCAGTTGGGGATTTGGGACCCCCTACAATCGTGTACAAACCGTCTTTTGCAGACGTTTGTGGGTATAACACCATTTATCAACCAGTATATTTGGTTGAGGAAGAACATGGAAAACTTCAAGGAAGAACCATAGACCCAAGAGAAGCTACTGAAACGTTTTCTCTAGTTCGTATCACCAGTGGGACACTTTTCAGAAATGTCCTAGTAGTGAAAGGAGAATGACATGATTGTTAGTGCAGATAAAACGTAGATTTCTTTAATAAGAACACAGCAAAATAAAGCAAAATTAACAAGTGATGACATAAGCTATTTCTATAATAATGAAAAACTGAAAGAAGTATCAAAGGACAAATCGCTCGGTAATCTAAGTTTACTTTGGTCTTATGATAAAAGCTTCATTGCAAAGAAGATAATCCTTGGCCATTATTGGTAACAGTAAAGTGACTGTTAACACAGTTGCCTTGTCCTAGGTTATTAAGAACAATAAATTGACTGTTAATACAGTTACTTTATCCTTGGCTATTAAGGACAATAAAATATTTCGTTCCGAAACATTACAGTCACCTTTTACAAGAGTTCCGTTCAGCCTTATTTGGACTTTTTAATGTATTATTTGGTAACGCATCTGATGTAAATATTTTGAAAATTGTTGGGTCTCAAACATGAGCCTCTAAAATAATACTAGAAAATAAAACTGGAGAAATTGAAGAGGCAACTGATACTTTCAAAATTGTACCCTTTTAAACAACGACTTTACCATCGATAAAAATTAAGACTTTCCCAGTTTCCTTGAGCAATACTCTCAATACAAAGAATCAGCTACACTCAAACTTAATACTTTTGTTATCCATGAACTTTTGAATTCCAAATAAATAAAATGAACAATCTAATATGACAGCCTTTTATAATATCTGTATGAAATGGATACAGTGTAAGTCTTAATTATTAGCATAAGGTATATCCACCTGTTCCTGCTACTTTCCTGTATGTAAATGTATGTTTTATATGTAGTTTGAGTTTGAGTAGTGTACACTGACAGTAGTTTGACTTTGAGTAGTGTGCACTGACAGTAGTTTGACTTTGAGTAGTGTACACTGACAGTAGTTTGACTTTGAGTAGTGTACACTGACAGTAGTCTAGTCAAAACTGACTCATTGCACCCTGTATTGACTGCACTCTGTATATATCTTATATGGCCTCAAGGTAGATTGCTTCGATTATATAATTAATTGAGATTCTCTCGTTAAATAAAGCTTTTGTGATGATGATGATTATGATGATGATGATGATTAGCAAATGACGTATTCATCAATGTCATTATCCGAAATCGGGGGCATTTGGATCACTTATGGCTTATCTGCACTAGATTTAAATCCCAGCCGATGTGAACAATTGGTCTAAGTTGCTTAAATAATCAGAGCCGCTCAAAAAAGAAAACTGGCTGAGATAAATAGCTATTATATTAATTTAATTGGTGTATTAAATCATTTTCACAAAACATTGCTTATAGCAAAATCTGAAGCAAAACCTTACCTTACTTGGAGCATATATTTAAATTTGCAGCTTCCAAAGTTTATCGCATATTTTCACTGTAAACAATATTTTGCAAGAATGATGTAGCACAAAAAAGACATTGAAGCCAAAGCTGTTAAACCCAGTTGATTATCTTATCTTGCTCTGATTTCTTCAAACATGTCTACCGATTGTTGTGATTTGCTGAGGCTTAAAGCCACAACCATAATGTCTGAAGTATACCGTATAGCTATGGCGTGAAATGATTTGATTCACTCATGGAAGTCCATTAACCTATGTAGATTAGCAGCTTCGTAGCCCGTTTGTAGGATTACATTTTTTTCTGATTTCAATGATCTTACTGAAACAGTCCTGCTATAAGTAGTAGATGAAAATGGGGGATGCTGGCTCATTTGTCGTAACTGTGTGATGAAAGAGTGACTTAGAGATATCACCCCATTAAAAACTGCTACTGTGTTATGGGGGTTCTGGATCACTTGTAATCGATGTGGCTCACTTTTGATAGAAATAGTTCGCTGCGTCTTAATGAGGGTTCTGGTTCACATTTGTGGCTCACTTAGTGCAATAATGTCCATGTACGAGTGTGTGAATACCATCGGTGGAGTATTGTTTATCGTCGAAGGAACAGAGCCCTTTATTGTTGTTGAGCATGGTGCAGAGATGATGTGTCTGTGATCGAAAGGTTCTCATGGAGTAATAACGTAGATGTCCTTGTAACGACTGTCTGTAATGATCAATAGTGGCAATGTGACCGATGACCTGATTTTTTACTCTTTTGGTGTTTTTTTTTTCTTGATGGTGTCATCATCGAGAGAGATGCAATACATTTTGGGCCTACGTCCTATGAATTCTGTGATGAGTATACCACAGTTTCGTCTATTAACTTTCCAAGTTTCTTTTTATTATCTTTGCAGTGGAATGGGTTTGTTTCTTGAAAATCGCTAAGATCAAAGAGGTCTCGATGTTGATAGAGATCTGCGTAGACGTCGTCGGTGCGAATTTCATAGATGAGTGAATCTGTATCAGTCATGAGCAGTGTGGCTTTATCTCCATAGTATCATTTGTTGAAGTCGTAATGAAACTCGAGCATGAGCATTTTGTAGAGGTCGAGAATGGCTGGACCGACGCAGATGGGTTTATCTAACAAGAGATGTGTTTCTCTGGATTCGATGGCAACTTCTTCATCAAAGATTTTCATGCTGACGAAGGCATCGTTGGCCACAAACTTATCTCGTTGTCGTTGGTTATTGACGATTGCGATTTTCTTTATGCGTTTAACGTTTTCCATTGTTTTTCTGAAGACGCTGTTGGTCATGAATTTAAAGAAATTTTTACCGAAGTCCGTGGTGGCTTTGGCTTGCTGTTGGGTATTGAAGTCGACGTAGGACTTCATCCTTGGAGATTGTTTTAAACTTGAGAACTCGATGAACTTGGTCACGAATGAGTCCGTGTTGAAAAGCTTGTTCGAGCAGTCGATGATGTATCTTTTAGCGGGTTTTGTGATTGAGATTGGGTACTATTTTTTTATCTTGGCATCTCCGATTCCGAATTGTGTTTGTTGTTCGAGTTCTTGTGGAGAAGGCATGGAGGGTGTGCTGAGGGGTGGTTCAGCGCAGAAGGGATAATCGTTATGGGCGTCATGGAGATGAGATGGATAAAGGAGATCGACTTCTACGAAATAACCCCAGTCGTTATGATATCCCGCTTGTCTTTCTTGGAGGAGCTGTTCTCCAGTGATCAGTGAAAATCTCATACGGGAAGGGGTTTTGACATGGCCCAACCATAGAGATTAGTGTTATAGAGATAGAGGATGAACGTGGAGGATTTGGTGGGATCATAGTGTTTCGTGTATTTGTTGTTGGCAACGGCGTGTTTTTGGTTGATGGCTGAGATTCGTCCTCGAATCATGCTCTCAGGGAACATGAACATGTCTGGATCTTTGAAGAGCTCAAGCTGTACTTGACTCGCCTTGAGGAGTGCATCCTAGGAGAGATCCGGTGAGGAGAAATACCAGAGTGGATCGAGCTGATAATAAAATGACACATGCTTCTGAATTTTTCTAAGATATCCATGAGTAGAAGTACGTCCGTTTTTAGGTAAAGGTCGTGATAATCTCCGAAAGTGTGACATCCTATATCGTTCCATATCTTGTTCGCGTACTGGTATTCCTTCTCAGTGATGTGGGAATGATGTAAGTGAGAATAAAAGGCGTAAAGAGTGGGTAATGAGGTTTCATCGAATCTGGACCACGCATTCATGTATTCGCATGGATAAACTCCTTTTCGCTGTAGATGTGTATAAGCTCCAAATTCTTTTTCCAGATGCATGAACTTAGGACATGTTTTAGCGAGTTCTTCCAGCGACGACTCCATAAACTGGAACGAATCGATGAAACGAAATGGACCAATCGAAAACGACATGTATTTTTCCGAAATTGTTGGGGATGCATTTGATGTGAGTTCCCACTTCAGCGAGAAGTGTCTTGACTTGTGGATGGCTGAGTGCTGCAATGATGAAGTGTCCATCGTATCCTCATAGATATGAGCGATGACTGGAAGGAAGTCTGGATCTTTGAAGCGTAGATTACAATCTGCATGAGCAGTTCCTCGATAGTGATCTGTGACAATGCAATGATCCCTGACGTTAGCATGAGGTTGAACGTACTCTTCGAAGATGTGGCATTGCTGTGCTGAAGTGTGTTGTTTTAGTTGTGATGAGGTGAGTGGAGTGATAGGCTTTATATTTTTTCTGAGATCGCTGTTGCGTTTTCATTCAGTGACGAGTTGTTCAAAGAAACAGACGACTCAGTCCTCACCACGTTGCTGTTGATACGACGAAGACAAACGTTCATCTGCAGAGCAGCAGGTTTTATAGCCGATCGCTCAAGGGATGTGATTGTGCTCTACTTGACTAAAGGAATGGATCGGAACAGGAGAAGGTCCTTGCACTTTTTCAAGGATCGCTCTCGAATCAAAGACGATGTAAAACGTGTGCGCGTATTTTTTGTAGCGGTGTTTGAACTGCAGTGTTCCTTCTCTTGACGTCTGAACGGCTTGTAGTTCTTTACAGTATCCCGATGAGATGTGATCGTGTAGTCGTTGTGATTGAGGAATGCATTGCAAGCAGCGATAACGGAAATGAATGTGATTTTTATGCTGAGTATATTGAGATCGACATAACCGACTAAAGTCTTTGATGTAGACAAAATGATAATGATAATACAGTAAGCTGATGCTGCGGTGTGAGACTGTTTTGAAGATCAACAGTGAATAGACCACGAACTGCTTATCGCCCGCTTTCTTTTCATCGAGTCCAAACACGTTGATGGAGAGCCGGTCGTTGAGAACTGCTAGTTTAGGGACATCCTTCTCGGCTGCAGGAAAAGTGATTCCGATTGTATGTATGATATTAAAATACGGCTTGTACTTGGAGACGTGATCTGCATTGTCCTACGCAGGGTGTAACGCGGAGAGTATAGCCATATAAGGCAGTAGTCATCGTTGTTTTTGACATTGATGCAGGCTTTCGTAGCCACGATGGATTTGGGAAGACGTAAATACTTACTTTGCCGCAGCAGTGAGAATTTGTAAGTCTAAAACGAGATAGAATTGACTCCTGCGATGACCCATGCTGTTCCTGACTTTTGATAATATTCGATGCGACGTTGGATAAACGATCAGGATATTTCAAAGGTGTGACTGAAATTATCACGGCCATACACGATGATCTTGTGTTCCTTCACCAGATAAACATTTAGAGCTACTCCAAGTTTGATGGCCGTGTGTGCTTGTAGTTCTCTTTTGACGGTAGGGTGTTGAATGCGTTTCAGGAGTTCCTTGTCGACTCCACGCTGAAGAATATAGGAATGATCATATAAAATTCTTTGTCAGCACCTCCGTATGCTTATTCAGTGCGTTGGTGTGGAAGAAGAAACGTGATTTTATCGCATTGTCATTGAAGTGCTTGTGGATCGATTTTGGGTACTTTTTTCTCGATATCAGCTCGTGATTTTATGCTGAAGTCGAAGAACTTTGGAAGGCTTAGCGGTTTTTCCAGTGAGCGCTTTGTACTTGTCTCGCAGTTCCTTTAGGTACTGCTGAGTAGTGAGGATCGCTGGTCCCGCCAGTACTTTGTACTCATTGACGAGCTTGTGACGTGCAGGATGTTTTTTGGCATCAGATTGGGGTCACCTCTGATTTGTTCGATCAACCCATGTGTTTGTCCATGGACTGAGGGCTATGATGTGCCGTCATCGTTTTTTTTGTGTTTGAAACTCATCACGGAGTAGTACCCGTCGGATATTCCATCTTTCATCTCAACGGAGATAATCGGACAATCGACTGGATAATTTGGACATAACGCCAGTCAGATAGCAAAAAAAAATATTTCAAAAACTATGTTTTAACAATTTTGGGGGGAGTATTCTCTGTACAGCAACCTGAGGAGATCCTCTCGATGCATGCAAGAGATATAGTGTATGAAAAGTTTCCACGATGAAATATATCTAGTGTGATTGGCCATGTTTATATTAATTTTAATATATTTTGGAGCGTCTTGTTTGGGATGAGACATCGCATGCTGTGCTGTCTGATCAAATCCTCGTCGTAATAGATCCATTTTCGTAATAGATCCATTTCGGGATAAATCCGCACGTTGATCTCGCATAAGAAACACTAGCATTCTCGCTGCTCCTGGTGTTTTGGTCAGTGTCAGCTCGAGCGTCAAAGGAGCATTATTTCTTAATACCGTCGTGATGGCTTCATGGAGGGTTTCCGGTTGATGTAAGATCGCGTCGGTGAAAAAGACCTCGTCGTCAGACATCTTTTATAGAATTAGGCCTCATATTTGTGGTCATACATCTTTTAGAATCGGCTTAGTTGCGTCAGACCACACTGATTTCCTACCATGTCCATGATAAGATCGTCGACAGTCCTCATCTCGTGAATCAACCAGGACATGTCAAAGGGAGCTCTACGCAGGTGAGATTTGATTTTATTGAGCATTTTCTGATTGGACAGCATGGCCTGCATGGTTGTATTTATTTTTCTATAGTCTTGGCTCGAGACATTTCATCAGGGTCTGCATGGCTAGTCCAGCTCTGGGCAAAATCAAACACCACCGGATTAGAGCCATCGCACACTGGAGTAGAGGCAGGCTCTGCAGTCAGTCCCACGGATTTAAAATCGACGTACTTCGTATCGGTGATCGTCGTGGTCAGCTCCAGAAGATTGCTTCAGATAACCGTAGTTCCATTATACATCACATCGGTAGTAGCATTGGATTTAATGCAATCGATTTTCATGGTTAGCACGCGCTGTTTTCCTGTCACACGTCCACGCAGGTAAAATTTCCAGATCGAGACTGACACGGGAAGTTGCACCTGCATCCAAAACTGGATGTCACTCCGGGCGTCTCCCACTCGTTGGACGTATTACTCGCGACTAAGTGTTGAGAAAACGGGAGATAAACAATGTGAGAGGCATCATATTCAGATGACACCGAGACAGAAAATCCACATCGATTTCCAATCTCCGCGGGTAAAACGGGAATGTAACCATTATTATATTTGACGCGTCACTTATCCACGTACTATTTTGGAATGGCCTCTGTGTCGAGTACTGGAGGATAGCCTGTGATCATTAATCGTGCTCCCGCAGCCAAAAAACATATTGCAGTCATCGTATCTCCGCTTTTGTTGATAGCATAAGCTTTTACATTTCCATATCCGCGGTATCATCGCTCGACGGAGTCGTCTTGGGAAGACCCTTATTGCTGTTTCTCAACATGGTGATTGCTCAAAAATCTTATCTGAGTACTGTTGATGTCCATCAAATAGAAGTAACCAGAATTGTTGATGCGAAAACCTTCTACCGCTTTGAACTACGATGGGTGTGTAATTTCCGCTAGCATCTCTATCGATCCAGATAGAGCAATCGAAGTTCCAAAATTATACACCATGCTTACTCTGGTGTTGAGTCCAGTCATCGCTTCCACATATCTAGGATTTTGAGCAGTGGTTCCAGAGGCTGGTGAGGACATCAACATATCGCTGGTGACTTGACCTGCTACGGACAACGTCCCAATCACTGCAACATTGCCTCTGACTGTTCCACCCGTTTTATCTTATTTTCCAGCCAGAGATACCTCAAGATCGGAGGCTGTCACGGGTTGAGAAGACTCCGCAGAGGCTGAAGGAAGTCCGTATAAACTCATTCCACCCATGTTGAGAATTCCAGTCATTGTTCCACCCGCCAACGACAATTTAGTCTGAACAAGCATATTCACTTGAGACCATCGTGCAGCATTGGCGTCCGAGTGGGATGACTCACATCTTCGAGATTGGTGAGGCTGTGACCGTTCATGTTGAGATGACCCTGCATGGAATCTCTGGAGCGGCTGACTTTCTGGTCATCCGAAGAGCTTTTTCCCGATCCGATCAAAGTACCAAAGGATATGTACGACATGGCTGATTCACGTGGTGAATTTTATATAGAAAACGAACATCATTAACTTCGACATGAACATGCTCCTGAATAACATGCTCAAGTACGATCGAGTGATCATTTACATTCTCAATCCTCATCAGAACAAATACAACACGCTTCACTAGTTTGGAGATTCCGTTTCTGACGTTTTCACGATAGCGGATCCAGACGAGATCCAACCTGTGGAAGAACTGGATTCAGACATGCACAAAATCATCGTATTTGACGACATTACAATCGATCAAGAGAATATGAATAAAATCTGCGAGTATTTTTCATTATCGCGAAACAAACGATGAAACATTATTTATCTCACTCAGTCGTACTACTATGTGCCTAAATACATCCGGCGGAACACTGAATGCTTTGTACTGTTTTCAGGACTCGATAACCAAGACATCGACGCGATCGCGAGAGACCACTGCAGTGGCATCGCCGCGAAATAATTTAAAGACTGCTATGCCCAAAAACGTCGTCCTCCAGGCATGATTTTATGACCTTTCATCGCGATGTGGAAATGATTCCGGAGCGCTATCGAAAAGGCTTTGACGAATGTTACCTTTCTGATTAATATACTCTGTTTCTGTAATGTCGTTCGAAAAGGTCAGCACGCGTCGTCAGAGCAAGGAAGTTCTCAAAATGTTTATCGACCAACGAGCCGCTTTACGTCTGCGTGTTCGCGAGGACAAGATAGGTCATCAGTTTTTTCAGTGCGATGTTGCTGGAGAATTGTTCAAGCCACTATTGACGATGATCGACGAGACCAAAAGGACGTACGATGTCAAGCAGGATCAGCTGCTGAATGCGCTGACATCGACTCAGGACACCATTCAGCAGCAACTGATCAGGATGATACCTCCTAGTGAACCCACCCATGCAGAGGAGAGTGTTGCCATGTGATGAAGCGAGCTGAGGCCAAATAAAAAGCTGAAGAGATGAGAAAAGAGACGGGAAAAGAGAAACTCAAAGGAATGAAGGATCCCATATCAAGACGCGAAGAAATACATCATGAAAGTAAGGGGATTAATGAGGCGTATAAAACTATTCAAACACACTTAAGTTTAGGGAACGACCTGAAAAACCAAATATCGTGAGGCTAGAAAAATTTGTGAAAATAGATTTTCCAGTTATACAGGAACCCATCAAGCCTACATCGTCTTCTGCTAACGATTACTTCAACGCTCTTTCAGCCTACAAAATATTGAACACTGTCATTCAGGTTATGGTACCTCTGCCAGGATGAATCGAACGGGGCTGAAGAGGAGAACATGTTAAGTCTTGTGAGCAAGTAAAGAGTGTACGAAGATACCCTGCAGGAGGAAAGAAAATTCAGAGAAAAGGCTTATTGAAGAGCCGCAGAGTTGTCTTCCAACGCTATCAATACAGCCTATGGAAAAAATCTACTGTGCAAACGTTCTACAAGAAAGAAAGTAATTCTAGGTTACTGCATTTGTATGGGAAATTATGAACGAGTTTTTCGGATCGCTATACTGCACGACCTTGGGAGTGCAGTATATCCATCCGACAAAACGAGTTCATATTTTCCCATACAAATGCAGTAACCTTTTCATTATATGCTCATTTTCTTATTCTACCCATGACTTAATTATATAAACAAGAATACACTACAAGAAACAATGTAACTGAATGTATGCCGTATCCCAAACTAAATACACAAGCGTAGATTCATCATTACACAACAATATTATTAATGCGCACGTAAATCCGCCCAGATAAATTTGAACTTGGTCGATTGCTAGAATTAAGTTTCGCAAGAAAATGGCGTTTTGGTCTACTTAAAATTAAAATTTGGAGTCATATTGTGAATGAATGCACATTGCAACAACTTTTCCATTTGATCTGGAATGAATAGATTTTGGTATTTTTTTATTGGACGAAATTTCGTGATTATGGACTGGATTTATCTACATGAAGTACATCAGATTTCAGTCAGTAGCGTCTGTGCCAATTCTACATGAAATATACATTGGATTGAAGCAGTGAGGGAAGAAGCGTGTTGACATCTGCAAGTGTGTTTCTCTTCTGTCATTGAACGTTTCAAATCATAATGTGGGAAAAATATGAAGTCTTTCATTTGCAATTATCAAAAAGACGCTAAGGAATTTAATGCTTATTTCATTTTGAGTGCAGTAAGGAGGATGTAATTGGACTTGGAATATACTAGAAATTATAGTACAATTTCGAAATGTGTAATCAAGCTTGAGATCCCATGACATGGCTCATGTAATTCGGATTTGCAGAACTAAGAAAGTACATTTGAGGAAATTCAGAATGAAAAACTGTTAAGTATATTTTCTGCCATTCTTATTACCAGCTAAGGAAGACAGTTTATGCATTGTCACTTGCATGTTATTTGTAAGGACCCTGTCTGGCGTCTATAGCTAGCCTAAATCTGAAACATTGTATCAAAAATGTTAACGCGGAATGTGCCAAAGCAGCTGATATGTGGCAGTCCACGAAACATCTGCTTTGGTTCATTCAGAAACAAATTGTTTGTTTACAATAGAAAGTAGTTCCTTTATTCACGTGAATGCAATATGAATTGAACTCGCGAGTTCAATATCGTAAAATATTGCACGATTCTGACAATGTAAAGTTAACGGAGAAAAAAATGAGCATAAAATAACTGAAGATACTGCGGAGGAGGAGGCAAAACGTCGTGAAAAATGGATAAAGGAAGAAAGAAAGAAGTTTTACAAAAAAAAGGTAGATATTCTTTGTACACCTCGCCCTTGTGAGATGAAAGGAAAGTTGAAAAAGAGTCAGAGCAGCTGACGTTTGAAGAGCTGATGAAATTATCAGCACAGCACAACATCCGGGAGCACAAAAAAGGCTCATTGGTTGATACCACCTAGGGAAGATCTGCCTCAAGAAATAACGGGGTTATCGAATGAAGAGCTCCTGATGCGTAAGAAAACAATATAAGATTAGCAATCTGCTATGCCTAACACAGCTGATAAGAAGGAACGTCAAATAAAAATGATTGATATTAACAAAATAGATGAAGAATTGCTAAAACGAAAGGAGGAGAAACAAGCGCTAGAAGCAAAACAAACGCTGGCAGGGTTAACGGAAGATTAGATCAAAACACTCATAACAGCGAGAGAGGAGGAGATAAAAAAAAACATATATCCAATTCCGACCAGATATGATCTCACGACATTCATGGGGCGAAAAAGAAGAAACAGGAACTTGAACGATGGAAAAAGAACTGGAGGAACATCCGTATAAAACGCAAACGTCTGTAGACACCAAAGGAAAAGGACATCATGGAGGCAGAATCCGCTACTCCGCACTCCCGCTCAGATCGTCTCCCGACTCAAGTTACTGATCGATTCTAAACAAGCGGGAAATGTCGTTGTGGAAAATGATAACGAAATGATGGAAATCCTCAATCATCTTCTCGATCAAAAGCTGGTAACCTAGGATCAGTATCGCATTTTGTACCAGGACTTGATATAGAATGTCTCTGAGTGATACTACTCTGCTGTTCGATTCGGGATCGGTCACTTCCACGGTGAGGTATAATCCTCCACTGGAATTGTACCAACAGTCCTTGTACGAAATAGCATTGATCTCTGCCGAAATCTGGAACAGCTTCTTTAACGTGACCGTGAACAACAATCGATTTTCATGCGTGGTCGCGCTTCAACAGAAAACGATCACGATTTCCGCAGGTAGATACAACATCACGGACATCGCCACGGAAATCTCCCGACTGATCAAGACTAATGGAGACTTCTCTGCTAATATTAAAATCGAACCCTATTACTCTGTGCTTCGTACTAGAATCACACTCTCGGGAAATTACATTGCATGATTTAACATCGCCAACTCGATCGATCTCTCCTGGGGTTTAGCGTGGGTACCACGTTCATGCAAAATGGAATATACGAAGGAGATCTGCCCGTCAGTATCACCGATGTCAGCAGCCTCCTCATCAACTGCTTGATCGCACAGGGGTCGTTATCCTCGGTGGGTTCAGCGTCTAATGTGATTTATTCCAAGTCGATTATCGTTCCTCCAGGCTCATTCATGCAAATTCGTCCTAATTCTTTCATTTACTATCCCGTCCTGAATACCTACGCGATCTCGCAAATCACCGTGTGGCTGGCCTATCAGTCTGGAAATGTCGTCCATAATAATAACGAAACAATCACCTATTACCTACACGTACGCCGTAAAGCGACATAAAAATGTTCGCAGACAAAATAAGCAGCTATGAGACCTTCACGAGTAAATCGACATAAAACCGTAGGTGGATTTTTATCCTCACAGTTGTCTTCGGTACGAGCAGCACTTCCAGGTATTGCCGCCAAACCTGCACCGATTGCTCTAATGGCCGCCGAAACTGGAGCTACGCGAGCAGCCTCTTCCGCTGGAACGTCGGTGGAACAAGAAATAGCCAGCAAAATCATGCCACAGTCATCAACGACAGCACCACTGCCAGATCTGTCTAGACAGGCCAAACAGGCTCTTCAGAAAACCGCAGTGGTCCTCAGCGATAGATCCGAAAGAATTTTACGTGACCTGGATAGAAAGGTCAGTGTACAGGGTGTACAAAATCCATACGTGTGTGCCATCATGTCTGGTTATTTATTTTAAAAATTATGGTAATTTTTAAAGCAGTGTTATTTTATAACGGTGTTATTTTATAACACTCTTATAGCATAGCATCATGTATTCGAGATTCACTCCCGATTATCTTCGTCTCAACGATGATACTCCCGTGAATGACTCGACCACTGAGTACGAGTACGTCGAGTATCAGGGCACCAACATTACCAACCTCAACGCGAGCACGCACCGAAAAATAGAGACGCTTGACGAAGATGTGTACCTGCTTCCACATAATACCTTTCTGGAAGTCCGTGTGAAAATGCAATCTAACGCCAATCCGCTGGCGGACTATGCGGCCAATGCACATACCACGCTGCAAAATAACGGATGGTCGTTATTGAAGTCAACTCAATACCAACTGAACAATCAGACCGTGGGAAAAAAATCAATGGCTACTTACCTCAAGCCAGCACTATCCATTATTTGATCATGTACAGCGATGACTACATGCAATCGTGTGCTACTAACATGTGGTGGTTCAGAGATACCAGCATTGGTGCAGACGTCAGCAACGAATTTGACACGGGTACAATCTCAGGCAATGCCGCCGCGCTGACAGATGGAAAAGCCGCTAACGTTATCGTGTATAGACTACCAGCGGCAGGAGCAGATACGTATCTTTTAGCCGATATGACAGCAAACGCTGCAGGATCTGCTGTGGTGAGAACCGCTATCTCCTCCGCGCTTGCGCAGGCACGTACCTCTACTTACAATGTCGGATTTGCAGCTCGACGCGCTCTCTCTGATACTAACCACGAGGTTTGCATGTTGCTTCCTCTCAGCAGTATCTTGGGCGTATGTCGAAATATTGGTACCATCTTCAGAGGTGTTAAGCACACGCTCGTGCTGGAAAGAGACGTATCCGCTCAATGCATGTACAAAGCATATGGAGTAGATGATGGACAATTCAGCATGACGTTGTCGTCGCTGTGGATGCCCAAAATCACGCCCTCCACGACACATATGCTCGAACTGGAATCGACGTTACCAAGAAACTGTACTTTGAACAACATGGTATTTTCATGCAACAATTTCTTGCGGGTCAGATCACCACATCGTGAAGAGTCGCCACTAATCCAGGCAGCGAACTTCTCAGACACGTCTAAGTCGCGTTTCAGCTGACAGCGCAGCATAACGATAGTCAAACTCAAAAGAAGCATGTGTTTGAAAATCTCGGTCTTTCTCGCATTTACGTCCACATCAACTACAGACAAAATCCAGAGAGAGAACTCGAATGCAACTTCGCTATAGGCACACAAAATTATGCTCGAGCCTACATGATGCTGATGAAAGCCATGCAGAAGTATCAGGACGTGGATACAGGCACGCAGATCTCGCTGGCCGATTTCGCTAACTTGTATCCCATTTTCCACTTCGATGTCGCCAAACTTACTGAACGTCTCAAAGACTCTCCTGACGGCATCAAAATCCGGTGGACTGTAGCTGCAGGTGATAATGATTACGCCTTTTACGCGCTGGTCACCTCAGACCGATTCATGACGCTGGACTTGCTCAATGGAAAAATGGATATCCTTGTATAGACAACCATGCCCAGAAAAAGTCACGCCATGGACAGGGAATGACTGATGCCATCATTCCCTTTGTCAAGATCATGGCCCCCAAGTTATTTGCTTCGGTCCTTGCATCATTAGGACTGGCTGCAGGCACATGAGCCATTACCAGAGCTACTCAAAAGGCAGTGATGGGCAGAGGAGCTCTTCAAATACGAGCCATCATGACCTCATCATTTGGTTATGCCAATTGCGGTTATGCCAAACCAACGAAAAGAAAACGAAAACAATAATAGCATTTCATATAACATCATGTCGTACTTTCCAGTCGAAGTCACGTTATCATCACAGCAGAAGAAAAGCATCGCTGTGGCAGCCATGCACAAAAGACCTGTCTCGGTTAGGCTGAAGGTATCAGCACTCATCGGACCTGATAGACTCATGCCGACGTATCCGTAGCTAAACAAAAGACAGCTCGGAAAGGCATCGTCCTGAACTTGGCGGCATCTCAGCCGTCCAAACAAGGAGGATTCATAGGACCTCTTTTAGTAGGGATCGCTAGATCCTTACTGCCAGGATTACAACTTCAAAACGTTGACGATAGCACGTGTGGCTGGTACTGTGTCTACTACATCCAGAAAAGGCAGGATGGACAATCTCCCGTTCAAATGGTCTTATCGCTTTTCCAAAATAATATCCACTCCTCATATAACAACCATGAACTCGTGGTGTCTTAAGTGTAAAGCCAAACTAGAGAGTGTCGACACATGATCCAGTCGAGGTGTACCATGCGTGGTTTTACAAAAGCACACATCGTCACTGGTAAAGCTCAGTGTCATGACTTTGTATACAAAATGCAGGCACTGCGAGCTTGATACGAGCTGCGAGAACCTTCGCGTAGAAGGAAATCTGTGCGTGGGAGACTGTAAAGGATGCGGACATGATTAAATTCTCGGGGCAGCCATGGACATCCATACACTCATCCCAGACCTCGTAGCGGATGGACGCTGTCAGTACATAAATATACAGGGCCGTGGAATCCCTTAGAACAACTGGATGAACACGACCAACTACAGCCAGATCAGGAGCCTTACAACGGTGTCGATGCCATCGCGATGAAACACGATATCTGTTACAGAGATCGTCCCGACGATAAAGCGGGATGGTATCGAGTCATGCTGAGGGACTTAAAAACACTCAAGCCTAAAAATTTCAGAGAACGGGTAGATGGAACTCTCGTGCGTGGTATAACTGGCACTAAACATATTTCATCGCAATTAACATAGACGATATATGGTCAGCAGATCTCGTCGAAAAGAGAGATTACAGCGCGCAAAACAATCATTTCAAATAACTAATGACAGTCACCAATGTCATCAGTAACTATGCCTGGGTCGTTCCTCTCAAAAACAAAAAAGAAATTTCTATCGTTGAAGCGTTTGATAGCATTGAACGAAAAATTATGGGCAGATCACGGTAGTGAATTTTATAACAAAACCGACTTAGACTGGCTTCAAAAAAATAGCATCACCTTGTACAGCACACATAATCCCATCAAAGCATCTGTCGTCGAACGGTTTAACAGAACTCTCAAAAATCGCATGTGGAAGAGATTCACCAGCGATATTACCAACCGATACTTAGATTTCTTGCCAGATATCGTCGACAAACACAATCATACCTGGCATCGATGCATTCGAATGACTTCAGAAGAAGCCTCTTACAGTGACCAAAAACAAAAGGTCACTGAGGCCTATTTGTGTTAGATCCAAATTCAAAATAGGTGATCACGTCAGAATCAGCAGAAACAAAACTACCTTCGAAAATGATATACCCCTAACTGGACTGAAGAAGTCTTTGTGGTCGATATCGTCCAAAAAACCAATCCAATCTCCTACGCGCTCAAAGATTCCTCAGTGGAACCCATCCAAGTGTCTTTTTACGAGCAGGAATTACAAAAACCAAATGAAACATCCTCAGAGTTGAAAAAGTTATCTCTACCACAGGGAAAAAATCGCTCGTCAAGTGGTTTTCGCTATCCTGAAAATTTCAACTCGTGTATTTCCTCAGCCTCCTTGACTACGATAGCGCCTCCGAAATGATCTTATCGTACTCCTCTATCAAGCTCTTTCCAGAGACTGTCTTACATTTCGCTGCATGCTCGTGAAGACCTATCTTCTTAAAGATACGCTTGAACACATACTCAAATTTTATGAATTTTGCACTACCTACCAACTGAACACGAGTCACTTTTTTAACCAGTAATAAAACTCATCTATCTGTGACTCTGACAAATGGATACGCTTCAACTTATTTTTGATGTAATACTGCTGATAGCATTGCTGCACTGGACGCTGATGACTGTGACTACGATTCACCCACTCCTCATTCTCTTTACTCTCACCACAATAGATCATCACAGGCACATAATTCAAATCCTTAATCGCGTAGCTACCAACTCCTTCGCACGCTTTAACCACTCCTTAGAATCCTCTTCACTTAATTCAAACACTGGATTTTTACTCTCTTCACTCAATCCCAATCGATCTACACTCCATGGATAAAACGGTAAAGACGTTATATTACAAAGTACACCTCTACTAAAGTGAGCCACATCGAGTGATGAAAAGTGAGCCAGAACCCGACTCCACCCCACCCAACCCCCATTTCTATCCAAGGAGCCTTTTTCTGAGCCAGAACCCTCATTAGGAACAAGTGAGCCAGAAACCCGAAAACACAGTAGTAGATTTGAATTAGGGCTCTAAGTCACTCTTTTATCACGCAGTGATAAAAGTGAGCCCGAACCCCCATTTTCTACTGCTGCTACATACCGTAAAATTAAATTTGGAACCCACTTAAACCTTATCATGGAATAAGAAACAGTCTACTAGAAGGGAGTGCAACTTAAATTATGTATGTAATCCTGACGTAATGACATTTTGTGTCTACTAAATGAATACTTTGCGATACAGTGTTATGGGATGATCAACATGCTGCTCTCGTCCATTTTAGTACTTTTCTCCGACCTTACTGGCCGTGGTTGAGACTTGTTTGCACATAGTTGCTGTTTTATTATAGCCAATGTACATATTGTATGGGTGCCGTTGCCTCGTACATCATTGCCCATGGTGTATGGTTTGGTTCTCTCAAACGATTTCGGTATGTTTACTCACGTGGTAGACTGATAGTGCAACACTTACATCCTGTTTTCCGTCCGTGGTTGCCACCATGTACAACTGCACTGAGTACTAATTTTCGATGTATAGTTACCATATATTGTAGCTGTCTACTTCATAGTAGCAGCCTTTCAGCTGTACAGGTATGTGATAATTGTTGGTTATTTTTTCTGTCATTGTTTGGCAGAGTAGTTTGTTAGGCTAATTTTTTTGTCAATTTGTCATAAATGTTCAGACATGTTTCAGACAACACGATGTGATCAAATGTAATATAATATGTTTCAAGTTAACAGTTGTATTTTTATCTGAACTGACTGGTTGGGTTAAATAATGTATGTCGTATATAGTAAAATATGAGAAGCTTTATATCTTATAAATCCGTGTAACTACTTTTGATGTGATATATTCACTTATGATTTGGTAATCATGTAATTCCAGGTAATCGTTCTTAATGGAGAACAAACTTAATCTTTCACTTGGTCTTTTCTGGAGTACGCATATATCATGTATAGTGGTATTTGTACTAAACACGACGGAGATCATGATTTATGTCTTACACGGTTCAATTGTGTTATTTCTAGCTGATTCCGGTTATAGTAGTTCGAAACAGTGCCTTTGGCTCGACTCAGAGCCTGAGGCATCAAACCGCTATGGTTCATCGTGTGTCTGCATGATATTAGGGTTAATGGAGATGGGAAAGAAATAAAATACATGTGGTCATTCCTGTATTCATTCTTCAACATTGTAGTTTTATGGCTTTTATATACATGGTATGCTATTAAAATATCATTTTATTTGTTGAACGGTGTAGTTTTATGGCTTTTATATGCATGATACGCTATTAAAACATCATTCTCATTGTTGAACGGTGTAGTTTTATATATCCAAATAGTCATTTGTGAACATTCCAGTTTCATTGATTAATAATTTCGTGACGTCAACATTAGTTTCAAATATGACAAAGTGAACGGAACATTTTAATATCTTGTAAAGTGTATATATCATGTTCATATATGAGAAAGTGAAAATAACTATATACATATATTCATGTGCACAAAATATTATTCATTGTGTAATGGCTAAAGTGTAAGAAAGTTTTTATTACTTCATTTTGAACTGGATAGATCAGTCTTAAATGCATACTAGACTATCTGTACAGATTATATATTTAAACTAAACAGTACACTAGATCTAAGTTGATCTTGTAGTTAGGCGGTGTCAGAAGGACGCATGCAAAATAGTTTGAAATTGTTTTCCGTTCATATACATGTTGTAAATGTATATATTTTCATAATGATTGGTATCGTTTCTCGAATACACCCCCCCCCCCAACACCACTCCAAACTGTCTTTAACCTTATAACAAGATTGAAATTCAAATCCTGAACTCTTTGCGAAATTTGTATTTCTCTTCCTTTAATAGGTTTTCTTTTTCGGACCATTGAAACAAATGAGGTTTTCTGAATCAGCCTTTTTCGTGTAGTAGGATTTGCATGTGACCTCACACCAAACTGTTATCCGCAATTAAATTACTAACCATGGCGCCAGTCTTCAAATGTACAAGTTGAATAAACAAAAATGAAAAAAATGTGTGTTCGCATGTGTCATTTTTTATTTTAATATTTTAAGAACACGGCGAGTTTTTCAGGTTCTAAGCATTTAATAAATAAATCATACCCATTAGGTGTTTACTGTCCAAGATACACGCCCGTTTTGTAAGATGCAAGGGGAGAGAAATCCTCCGCGTGCCTAGTAACTAGGTGTTCTCGCAAAACTGGTGATTAACTAAAATAAATGACAGATGGTGAGTATGATAAATTTCATTTCTAACATATATTATAATTATGTGGAGATTACAGCTTTATAACCATTTTACATCGCATATTTGTTTTCTCAGCGTTTCAATTCAAAGTAGCCAGTCAGAATAGTTTTAGTTAGCTTGAGAATCAAAGTATTAAGTGTAATGTAGTGATATTGCTGTTGATATGATATAAATATCAGTAGTTGAATCGTAGTTTAACTTCACTGTGTAGAAAAGGTGTCCAGAGAATGTTTAACCAGAAAATGTGTCAGATGAATGTAGAATGTGATACAAAATATGCTGAATTCTCTATGATCACCTTCAACGTTTTCACAAATCATGATGAGCGAGTTCGTAATGTTTCTCGGTGACTAAAGTAGTTCCAAGTTTCACTAAACATCTCAAATTGTCTTCCTCACATAGAGGTATTAAGGTTTATAGTGCTTGTTTGAACTGAGTGTGTAGCTTAACTTTCATCAAAGACTGAAGTAAAGTCATAATGTTGTGCATTTTCTTAAGACAGACTTGTTTTATTTGTGAGGAAAAATTCATTATTTCGTCAAAGGTGAAGAATTGCTCAACTTGTATTGCACGAAATAAATGACTCGCAAGGTTGAACTGTTTAAAAGTAAAGTTACGTTTCAGTCCTTGAAATATATCTATTACAAAAATCCCAATATTATCAGAACAGCATTAGCGATATTGTAACAGTATCAGTTTTGAAGATATCATTGTAATACATAACAGAGTGAATTTTGCAAATGTCATTCTATCATATATCAATTTTAAGTTGACGTATGTGATTTTGCACGGAGTTAAATCCGTGGTATGTGCATCTGGCAGGGTCTTGATTGATTATTAATGAGGGTCCGTTTGATAATCGTGTCAGGCGAAACTGCACTAGGGTGATGATAGGGTTTAGTTTATCGAAATACCAAGGGTTGAAATGTTCCAGATACAGCGTTCTTACTTGTTGAAATGTTTGTCATAAGATAAATCTTTGAAGAGATCGGAATATTAATGTTAGCGGGAAATAATGGCGGTTAGATAAACCAGAATTCTGATTGGGTAATCGAACGGTGGGGGGTGTTTTCCAGGCGAAGTCTCGTGTTTTAATAAGGACTTACTCAGCAGAACATGCAGTCTAAGTTTTTGCATCAGGAGAAAAAGGTGTTGGCTAAGTGGGCAGGTCGTACTCCTTCGTAACGATTGCCCAAGGACGTATAGTTGATATTTCTATGAGAGACACGTAACCAGGAGTGTACGGAATCCGTTATGCTACAGAAACAGAGAGCAAACTTCAAAGCAAGACACTGTGTCCTTATTTCACACATAATTTTTTTTATGATTCTTGAGATAATTGCTTGAATTTTTTGGCTTTAAATTATATAAGAATAACGTATGCTAAAGATCGATTATTTTTAGGTTTGTAAGATGTTTATGCCAATGAATTGTTAGTTAGCAAACAATGTAGTTAAGTCAAGAAATGAATTTTGTTTGATCTATTTGCATAACTAAGATGCGAATTTATTAAGTTTATGAATCGGTTGTATTAAAGTTTGAGCAGCATGGCTGGGCATACGGCATTTTATTGTCAGCCTTATGTGTATGTACTATGTTGATTGTCTATGGCTTGAGTGTGTAAACAAATACGGTATGAAATGCAAGGTTAGGACCCAAAACCACTTAGTTTTGAAATACCATTTGACTAATTCAGGGAACGTAGAGACAACGTGTATTCAGCTCAGGAAGAGAGAAACCGAACAGGGATTGGGTTCGCATTTATATTGTTTTGAAATAGCTTCCACGACGGGAATAAATGACTGGAATAACAGTGGATGACCAGTAAGAGCTGGACGCAGAGAGAAAGGCCACTAATGGCAGCCACGCATGAGAAAGCCAGAGGGAAAAAACTGAACCCACCTACTAGCTGTGTTGAATCAGGAAATTGACCTGCAACCAGTTATGTGTTATGTATACATGCCGGATAATTAAAGTTCGAAGCGCTCACTCGTTTTTCATGATGAAATTTGCCGTATCTATGTAAACGGAAGTGTTAATTGCAGTTTTAGAACTGTCAATTTGTTGAGGTGTATCCTAAAATTGATTAAAATTTTATTTTGTTTTTATAATTAGATAAAATGTTACATTCTGTATTAGGGGACTCGGGTTGTTCTATTATATATCTCTGCTCAGAACTCCATTTATTCCATCCATTAATTTTATATTTTAATATTTGCTCGATCAGGGCAATAACACATTCGGTTATCATCCTCTAGACATCCATAGCCACCATAGAATGGTAACAAGCCGCCATAGATATAATGTAAAATCTAATAATAATAATAATAATAATAATAATAATAATAATAATAATAACAATGATGATGATGATGATGATGATGATGAATACTGTGGCAAAAACGACGTTTATGGAATTGTTACAGCGTCATTTTGTTAATGGCCTGAAGAAAATAACCAGTGTCTCTGAACATTGTTGTAAATATGTCAAGTTGTAATTGCTTGTTTCAACACGAGCATGTTAAAACTCTCGCTACGAGTTTACCATACACTAACTCGTATCATGGCCCCGCCATTCTGGATAATATTACGGCAAAGTAGCTTACAATACATTACCAGTCGATCCAAAACATGAATCGTTATATAATAGCTCTTGCTTCACGTAGGTCTCGTGGAGTCACGCATGAGTCTGGTTGAAAGACACTAGCATGCATTTGCATGAACACTGCTTATATCATTATTTCGGTTGGAAATGGTTCTGTAACAAGGCTCATAACGGGTCGAACTGTCAGATTATCTTTGTCAAGGTATAACATCGGCGAAATTAATTTATATTTTGTGTTATCATGAAAGTGAGCAATTTGGACACTCTAAAACTTTTATTTCAAGCGAACTGCTCGAATTTATTTCATAAATGTGTCGGAATAACCTTGTCTAATAATAGTTATCAACGCTTGAGCCAATTCCGTGTGTAGTAACGAGTACGATGTCTAAGTTTAAATCGGGAAGGTTCATGCAGAGATATACACATATTCACTCATAAGGTTTTTGTAACAGAGTAAAAAGTCGGTAGAAATGTTTGCATTATTTTTATCTAAGTACAATAGTAGCATAAAATGGGACGTATATTGGGGTCTGAGTGCTAAATATAACGGCTGAAGAAAGGAACTGAAACGAGAAAAAATAGTCGTGTTCCTACATTCGTGTAATATATTCGGATAGATTTCGTATATAAGTCGTAGTTAATAAAACTATCAAATTCATCTGTTTTCCTTTCTCTACATTGCTAATTAGAGACACCTTCCCCATCAACATCTGGGTGCCAGTTGGTAGAGAGTTGAACTCGTAATCCAGGGATCGCGAACGCTATACTCATCTAGGCCAGTCCGGGTCAGCTGCCTAGGTTTGTTCTGGGGAAGGCACGTAGCTCCCAGGTTTCAGCATGGTATAGTTAATTATGTGTTAAAAGTGCCATTAAAACCAGACAACAAATAACAACCCATCATCTTCATCATCATCATCATCATCATCAGTTCCGTAGTCTGGTGGACCGTTGGGGCACCGCACAAGATCGAACAGCCAGCTTCCTCCATTCCTTTCGATTTTCCGTCTTTCTCAGTGAGTCGCTCAGTGTCAAGCCTGTCCACTCTCGAATGCTGTCTTCCCACCTCTTTCTCTGTCTGCCTCTCTTTCTTTTTCCATGTACAGTGCCTTGCAATATTGTCTTGGCATGTCCTGATGATCGTGAGACATGCCCATACCACTGCAGTTTACGTTTTTTCAATGTGGTCAGAAGGTCTTCGTGAGGCCCAATGGCTTGTCTGATCTTTTTCAGTATTTCTTCACTGGTGACACGGTCTTTATATGAGACGCCGAGAATCTTTCGGAAGCATCTCATCTCTGTGGCCCGTATCCTTTTCTCTAAGTCAGCTGTTATGGTCCATGATTCACAGGCGTAGAGAAATATGGAGATCACCAGTGAGTGCATCAGTCTAACCTTTGAACTGAGTGCGATGTTCTTGTCGTTCCAGATGAGCTTCAGTTTGTCAGCGTTGCTGATGTTTTTGCAATCCTGGAGAGTACTTCAGGTTCGATCCTTCATCTGTTATAATTGCCCCCACATACTTGAAGCTGTGTACTGTTTCTAGCTTCGTACCTTGGACCCTGATGTCAGTGCTGATGCCCTTGGTGTTTTTGGTAATCAGTGTGGTCTTCTCTGCACTGATTTCCATGCCGTAGGCTGCAGAGGTTTTGTCGAGGCTCTCTACTAAGCTAGCTAGTTCTTGCTCATTTCTTGCTAGTCCATCAATGTCGTCGGCAAAACGTAAGTTGGTGACTGTTCTGCCTCCGATGCTGACTGTCCCTTCATGCTTTTCAAGCGCGTCAGCCATGATTCTTTCCAGAAAGATGTTGAATAGTGTGGGAGAGAGCAGACAGCTTTGTCTGACTCCGACTTTCGTTCTGAACCAGTCCCCTATGCGGCCGTTGAAGTATACTGCACTGGTGGCCTTGTCATAGAGGTGCTCTATTACTATGATGATGTTGGCATTGATGTTGTTCAGTCTCATGGTCGCCCACAAGGTTGCATGCCATACCCTGTCAAATGCCTTCTTGAAATCCACGAAGACATGGTACAGATCTTGCTGGTGTTGGAGGTACTTCTCACGCAATATCCTGAGGTTGAGGATCTGCTCTGTTGTGCTGCACCCTGCTCTGAAATCTGCCTGCTCCTCGGCAATGATCTTTTCAGCCTGTGGCTTTAATCTGTTCAGCAGTATCCTCAACATGACTTTGCTTGGATGGCTTATAAGACTGATTGTACGGTAGTTTTGACACTGTTGCAAGTTGTCTTTCTTGGGGAGGGTGATGATCAGTGATTGGGTCCACGGTGATGGCCATACTCCTGTTTGCCAGATCTTCTTGCAGATGTTTGTGAGGACACTAATCATTGCTTCTCCCCCTGCTTGGACTAATTCTACTGGGATGTTGTCCACTCCTGCTGACTTTCTCTTTTTCAGCGATCTCACTGCTGCTTCTACTTCTTCACGTAGGATAGGGTGGTTGTCGTTGTTAGTTGCTGGAGGGACGTTCACTACCTCGGAGTCTATTGTGGTTCGGTGGTTGTAAAGTTCTGCGCAGTACTCTGTCCATCTTATCAGAATGTCTTTCTCTTCTGTAAGGCAGTTTCCGGCTTTGTCCTGTAACAACCCACCACAACCAGCCAAAGCCGCAAGAAAAGACAGAATAAAATTTTGAAGGATTCAGACTCAAATTTAAATCAGTATAGGTCTTATTTTCTCCGTTTATTTTCATGCCCAGTATAAATCCCAAACTTTCCCTTTTCTTGCTGAGGACGGACTGCTTTTATAAACTCGTTAGGTAGACAAACGAAAATTATCATTTTAATACATTTTTACAATTTGAATATTCGCAAAATGTATTCTAATTCGAATGATGGATTATTTGTTTCAGCTCAGCTAAAGTGGATCTGTACTTTTAATTACGCATCGTTTGGTAGGTAGGCCAGTGCATACTCTCTTTTATATAGATAGACAGCCTTTTTGTTTTCTTGAACAAGCATAGGGAGTTTATTTTGACTCAAAAAAAATGACTTGAAATTGATTTCATGAAAGTTATATTTATCATACGTTATTAGTTTATCTGATATGTATATCTTCATCTCTTTATATTGTGTAACCGATCTTCTTCCATTACACTAGGAAGTTGCTGTACATATATTAATTCAGCTTTCCATAGTTTTCATTTCGTTCTACTCGTTTCGTTTACACAGTGTTACTAAACTCGTTAGGTAGACAAACGAAAATTATCATTTTAATACATTTTTACATTTGAATATTCGCAAAATGTATTCTAATTCGAATGATGGATTATTTGTTTCAGCTCAGCTAAAGTGGATCTGTACTTTTAATTACGCATCGTTTGGTAGGTAGGCCAGTGCATACTCTCTTTTATATAGATAGACAGCCTTTTTGTTTTCTTGAACAAGCATAGGGAGTTTATTTTGACTCAAAAAAAATGACTTGAAATTGATTTCATGAAAGTTATATTTATCATACGTTATTAGTTTATCTGATATGTATATCTTCATCTCTTTATATTGTGTAACCGATCTTCTTCCATT
>JAECUM010051617.1:0-17956 GCA_016617855.1 Megalonaias nervosa | reverse complement strand
GTGGTATGGAAACCTGACACCGCAGGTGAAGACACGTTTAACGACACAGCCCTGACAGCCGATGACAATCCTCACAATGCGGGTTTTAACAACCGTCGAAGGAAAATCCTGTAAGCTCGTAGTTTAGAACTGATGGATCGTTTGCATTTGGACATGTGGTTGCAAGACAAATATTTGCTGAACGGAGTGGATATTCGCCTGAGACTCAATCATAGCAGTGGCGCTTTCCATTTGATGGCTCATGCCAACGAGCATGAAACCATTATCCAAGAAGCCAGACTTTACGTGCGTCACGTAGAAGTGTTACCTAAAGCAGGAAACGACATCAGTCAAACATTGAGCAGATCGACCGCCAAGTATCCGATACGACGTGTAGAAGTGAAAACATTCACCATTGCTGCTGAACTCCGATTCAAGATCGAAGATCATCTGTTCCAAGGAGAGTTAATCGTTGGCATCGTCAGTAATGCAGCCCTCAACGGAGCCCACGATCAAAATCCTTTCCAGTTTAAGCACTACAGAGTGTCCAAGATCGAAGTCAGTCGCGATGGCAAGACCTTGTGTACCAGGCCCTTCGAACCTAACTTTGCCCAGAAGAATTACTTGAGATCGTACTTGTCCCTGTACGATGCTACCGGACAACTAGGAACCAACACCAGTTACAGTATTTCGTACGATGATTATGTTGGAGGTTACACTTTGTGGGCCTTTGATTTCACTCCAGACAAAGGCAGTGATGAGGGACATTTCCACCCTAGAAAATCTGGTCAACTGCGTGTGGAACTTCAGTTAGCAGAAGCTCTCACCGTGACGGTCAACGTCATCTTGTATGCTTAATTCGATAATGCCATAGAAATCAACAGTTTGAAAGAAGTCATTCTAGACTATTAGAAACAATGAAAGACACTTATCCCTCATTGAACGGTAGAGAATCTTTGGACGTGGAATGGGAGGATAGCGTTAAAACAGAACCCCAAGACCAAGACAAAGAGGACGAGGTAGTAGTCAAGTCCAGATGGCCAGAACAAGAAGAACATTTAGTGTCTTGTTTTGCTAAACACCTGGCGTATACAAATACGGAATTGAGTAAGAAATATTGTTATGGATGTCAAAACGATCATCCCAGTCAAATTCAACACGATAAATGTATGATGAGGAGTCAAGAAGAAAAATTGGACGAGTATCTGGACGACGCTTGGAGTCTCATCTCGGAAGAAGCAGTGTTGCATGAGTGGTAAAAAGGCTTGCGTGATCATTCCTACCCTTCAATGACTATTCTAGAGGTCTATCGCATCGAAGCTGTCTTATCCCAGAGTGCGGAGACAAGGCGAAGAAACGGCTACTTGACAGAGGGTTTGAAACAAAAGGTCAGAATTGAATTGATGACTTATAATTACCTGTGAAAAAAAACCAACACAACAAAAAAATAACAAAACAAAAAACAAAAAAAAAATGGATACCTGGGAACTTTATTGCCTTTTGAACAACAGTTCGTATACTGCTTCTTGGAATCCTGTCGTGTGCGCTAAATATGAAGTACCTCATTGCAAACCTCAAGACCATCAAGCTTATGTCATCAACACGGACGAAAGCCATCTCCCAGGAACTCACTGGGTTGCCGTCTACTTCCCTCAAGAGGATTGTGTGGAATATTTTGATTCGTATGGATTACCCCATTTGGAAGACGACATCATTGACTTTATGAGAAGAAATGCCCAGACGACACGATTCAATAACGTTAAATTACAAGGCACAGATTCCATGGTGTGTGGACAATATTATGTGTATTCTCTTCATCAACGCAGTCTTGGATATCCTTTAGAACATTTAGTGACTTATTTTAATCGTCACTCTTCCAGAAACGACGAGAAAGTTGATCGATGGTTTTGTGACCATTATGGCTATCTTTTGTCTTTAGCTAGGAAACGTAGTGTACATCAATGGCCTCATGACTTCCATCAATGGAAATCTCACTTGATTTCACAACATTGTCAACCTTGTCAAAAATAATTTGTTTGATGTTATTGTTACTTGTTAATTGTTAGTAGTTGATTGTTGGTTGAATAAAAAATGTTGTGTTTTAAAAAAAAAAATGTGTCTGTCGTTTGTTTTCAAAAAAAGACTGTGAATATATGCTCTTTGACTTTCTCTCTATCCCTCACCATGACAGTCGCTATCATAGCGTTCCGACACTAAAACCTAGTAGGTATGTTTTCTATCGCGTCCGCGTTTGAACCATATAAAGCGGGTTGGTCTCCAGTCTGGCCATCCACTGTTGACTCGTCAACCTATGAACATGCCTTCCAGACTAGCCAAGCTGAACGAATCTTACGTCAATTTACATCGTGTCAGGCTAAACCTGATATCGAAGCCTGAAGAGATAGAGGATGTCAAAATGTTAGCCATAGCCCAAGAGCTAGTAGAAGAGGTTTTCAGAGAGGAAATATAAAAAGAACAAGAAGAATGGACATAGAAGGAGAGACTTCAGAAAGAGAGAGAACAGCAACAACAACAGCAGCAACAACAGCAGCAGCAAGAACCAGACAGAGATTTTGTCGACTGTCATGTGGACACCAAAGAGTTCTCCTTCTCTTTCCGCAGAAGCAGGCCGTATCGTATAGGAAAGCCTGCTGCCAGACGGGGACGCAATCTTAGAAGTAAATAAAAGATTGCCATCACTCCCGTTAACAAAAAATCACAGCCCTTTTCAGGGCTAACCTAATACTCTCGAAAAGAGATACTAATTCAATTTGCCAAAATAAATTTGTCTGTTTGTATCTTTAAAAAATAAATAGAAGTGTGTCTATAAGCACTTGGTTTCTTTTGTCAGTCAAAAATCCACCCTTTGTTTTCTCTTCCTTGTCAAATCGTGCATGTCTGTGTTTGTAAGTAAAAAGTAAACACGTCAACGTGAGTGTTTCTTTTAAGTCCGCGCGTTTGATGATTTGTTTTTGGTTATGTAAGTTTTGGTGCCAGGGGATGTTTTCCTTCACGTTCGTGCTGCAGGAATACAAAGCAGAGCACTCGTCAGTCTGTCTACCATTGTTGACTAGTCAGCTTAAAAAGAAGATGAGCAGACTACAAAAACTGTTGGAACTCCAGATGCACCTGGAGCATGCCAAGTGTCTCCTGGATGAGCTGACTATGGAGGCGGTACAGGAGGAAGCCATGTTTAAAGAAGAGGAGAGAGAAAAACAGAAGGAAGAAGAGAAAGAAAAGAAAAGAGGGATCCTGCCTCACCTCTTCATGAGACTTCAGTGTGAGGTCAAACCTGAGGTGAGGACGCCTACAAAACCACTACCAACACCGCAGCCACTACCAGTACCACAACGACCGAGAGCCGCTGTCCCTCAAATTGAAAATTGGGAGGTGGAGGCTTTGGAGAGACAGCGGCAAGAATAGGAGCCGCAGCAACATCATCCCCGGCTACAAAACAGAAGAAGACAGAGGGCAGTCTTCAGAATCCCAGAAACTGAAGATTGGGGATCTGAAGCCAGTCAACTTCCCTCTGCACTCCCAAGAACAAACATCAATTGGGAGCAGGACTGGAGCCGGCGATGCGTATGTGGGGCCAGACCTGGTAGGTGCAACCATTAGCCAGGTGCAATTGGAGTTCAACGAAAAACAGCCCTTCTCAGGGCTAACCAGATCTCTATAAAAGAGACACTATTCAAGTTGCCAATTCGTATGAAAGTAGAGTTGTGTGACTATAAACACTCACTCCTTTACTGTTGTGTGTGTGTGTGTGTGTGTGTGTGTGTGTGTGTGTGTGTTTCATCTCTTCCTTCGTTTGTGTGGATAGTATATGGGTATGTTTTATGCATTCTCAATCGTTTGTGTGGATAGTATATGAGTATGTTTTATGCATTCTCGTCCGTTGGTGTGGATAGTAGGTATGGTATGTATGGACAAAAGGAGAATGAGGGAGTGGAATGAAAAAATAGAAAAGGAAGAAGAAAATGAAAAAAGGAAGAAGGAGGAGAAAGAGAAGGAGAAGGAAAAACAGGAGAAGGAAAAGATTGAGAAGAAGAGAAAAAGTGGAGGTTAAAAAAGTATAGGACAGAAAATAAGAAGTTGGTGGAGGAAAAGAAGAAATTAGAAGAAGACAAAGAAGAAGACACCCAAAGGCCCTTTTCAGGGCCACTCCACTGTCTCCAAAAGATATTTATTTTCACTTTGCCTATCTATGTGTTATCTATGTGTTGTCTTTGTCTCTGTCTCTCTATTGTATTTGTCCCTCCCTTGAATAGCTGCGCGTATTTAGGTCAGCCACTTGCTACATTGTTGCAAGTGACCAGTACCATGACGTCATGCCACCTGTGCTATTCCTCTTGTCCCTAACCAAAATTCCCATTGTCGCTATAGTGGCCCAGGGTGATTTTTTGTCGCTATAAATCTTGTCGCCAAAGTGGCCCGGGGGGGGGGGTGTGGTGTGTGTGTGTGTGTGTCTGTAATGTATTTTCCCATTGTCGCTAAAGTGGCTCACTATACTACTTTTGTTTGTAGAGTATTATTCAAAGAATTGCAATATACGTTGTCGGAACACATCTATACTCGAACGATCTTCCCTTTAAAGGAACGGATGGAGGTCATGAAAAGATACAAATTGCATTGAAGAATTTGTCTGGAGCAAGACGATAGCCCAAATATATGAATCACATGAAAATCATCTCTTAAAAGGTCGGTTCTAACAATGTGACCAATGACTGATATTTGCATTCTTTGTTTTCAAGGACGGATACAGATGACAACCACAAGCTCACCTTCGGATATTTCGAAGACAAGCATAGCTGCCGATGAAGACATAAGTATATCTGGAAATAGAGACATCGATAGTAAGTTAAATCTGAAATATTCCAACAGCAAGTCTCATCTTTAATTTCATGATTAAACATATCGTGTGAAGGGAGACATTCGATATTGGAAATTTGGCAGTATACATGTTTGCAGATAAACCAGTTCAAGGGAAAACATGCCTGATAATATTACTGCGTTTCAGGCTTTTTACTTCATATAGCTTCTTTGACTTCTACAATTTCAACATCAAATTGGTTTCTTTGTTTTTCATTTAGCATGTAGCCCCTCCCCTCTCTCTCTCTTTCAAAATCTAGCTATTTCGAAACCATTTTCTACCTGATCATTTTTTGGGTAAACTCAGTTTTTCCAAGGGTAAGTTCAATTTTACAGCGAGCTTGTAAATTCCTGAATATATATATATATATATATATATATATATATATATATATATATATATATATATATATATATATATATATATATATATATAGATAGATAATCAGATCCATAGATATGTGGACTGGCAGACCATTTGATTGACAAACAAATGCAGAACCGTTTAGATAGACAAAAGGAACAAATCAAATCAAAGTTACTGTGTCATATTAATATTTAGAAATATATTTGATGGAGCTAAAATAACTATATTGATAATAATTAGATATATACTTCAATGTTAGCAGGAAAATATTCCTGTAAATGAAACTTTTCTCCCAAACCTGAACATTAGCATCATGTTTTATTTTGCAGTTGTGGTGTATATTGTTGTCGTGATCAACATCATTATGATCACTTTCTTTGGTGTCGCCATCTGGAGTATATTGAGAAAAAGGTAAGTTCCTTGTTGCTTTGAAGCTCGATGAAATCTGGCTTGCTTAATAAATTCTATTTCGAAAAAAGTGTCCAAGGAAAAGAAAATGGAGCCGTTTGAAATCCTTATATTGATGCACCAGGCTTTCCTATAAAAAAATTGTGTTGGTCGAACATCTTCCTCTCTATCGTCTTCTTTTTGTGACAGTGTCCGTCTTAAGTCAGGTGTATTACGTTATGAAATCGTCCGTCCGCTCCCTTTGCATTCTATTTGCGTAACAACGTTTTAACCGCTGTAGATATTGTAATGGATCTTTCGCAGATTGTACACTATGTGTCGACAATGCGTTGTCTGCCGTAGCCAGACCTCATTCCTCCAGGTGAAGGTTACATCAAGGGGAATATTACTCTGACCTGAATCGTTGTCAGGGATACAATTTTGAGCCTCTGAAGACTTTTAATGAAACTTTCACTAGTTATGTATCATGAAAATGTCAATCTCATGTAAAATAGATAAGAAGTCCTACCTCAAGGTCAAGGTTACAAGAAGAGAAATATAAATTAATGACCTCTGTTTATGAAGGGGTACAACACTTCAACTGATGATATGTTTCAAATGAAACTTCCGTCTCTTATTTATAATGATCTTGCAGTTTCACGTGTATTCACAGCCATACCACTGTTCCCAAAGGCAAGATTATAACAGTGGCCAGTTTCTTATCCAGGCAGTCAGTTTTTGTCTTTTAGAGATATGTACATGAAATATGTCCAAGGTGCACCTCATCATATAATAGTCATCTGGAGGAATAGATTCAAATACAAGCGCATTATGGACCGTTTGCGGAACTCGTGCTATAATAAATCATTCTCATATTCAAAACTATGCAGCTATCATATGCTAAGAAATATTTTGGTTGCTTTTGTTTTAGATAACAGAAAAAAGAACATTCATCCCCGCAGCTACAATGAATTTTGTTTGTATTACTTCATTAACGGTAACACAATCAACAAAATACAAATTTCAATGGAAAGGTCACCAATATCGAGACACCCTTTGGAGAACTACTTATATTTTAATGCAGTATGGATCTCCAACTCGTATCAACACAGAGCTGAGCTGGAGCTTAAGACGCCCCTATATTGTATAGTAGTATTTGTTAATAAGTACGAATACATACATACATACATACATACATACATACATACATACATACATACATACACTTGTGTGCCCTTTTCTAGAGAGCACATGTGATAATGTATGTGATAACACGATAACGGAAATCATATATCAGGTACAGCTGTACATGCGTTAGGCAAATTTTGTCTTCCTAAAGTGTAGAATATATTACTTTCAGGCGGAACCGTAGCCATTAGCGGTCAATTCATGGAGAAACACAAGAAGCACGTAACGTGGAATCCTCCGTATTTTGCGTGCACAGCTAGAAACCTGGTAACACTGAACTGGAACGATTGGTTCTAAAGCTGCAAATGAAGCAGAGTAGAAGAGATTCGCTAAGTGATCATGCATTTGGTTTTCTTGCATGAATATTTCGAGATATGATGTTCAAGTCGCAGATCGGTACTTTCAAATGGGAAAGAGAGTTCACTTTTATTGATTATTACGGATTTGAAGAAATTTTTGTAACTCTTCATAATTCAAAACAATATCCGTTGTTCTAACATATTTTGACAATGAGAGTGTAGAACATGACCTTATTGTTGAGACTGAGGTCAAACGTATACTATCTAGTTCGAATAAAATGAGTAATGTTGCTAATCGAATTTAGACTCAGATTCTTAACGTCAGGTGTGCCTACGAATAGTTGAACGAACACAGCATCCGACAACTTATATCGTCATGGACACATGCTATTAAACATGAATAAAGTCTTTATAAATCTTCGTCTCACACTATGCATGCACCGAGATGAACAAATGTATAGTCTCTTAGAAGTATCTACACTACATGCAAATTAATAACTGTTTAAAAGTATTTGTATTATCCCGGCCTACATGTATAGAACAGAATTTATATTTCATCATCAATGCCTCAAATGCAGGAGATTTTTAAGACAGTTCTAAGAATACAAATACCTCATGCTTTTATCTATGTATAGATGAATTTTCAATACAGAACATTTTTATGCATGTTTAAATGCTTAATTTGCTTCATTATACGTGTTGGTTCCTGTTCATATTTTGTAGGCTTGCAAGGTTATTTTTAAGGTAAATGTATCACATTACTCTTTGTTATCTCGAGTCAGTTTGAAATTCATTACAGACACCAGACACACATATAAGAAAGTACATACTATCTGCATTACAAAAATGGATAATAAATGGCTAATGAGACTAGGCAATGGATAATGAAGTGTTAGTATTGTATAATATTTTATTGGATTCTTTGAATAATGAATATATAACTATTTACTGTTGACTTCATTATTTCTTTTTTATACACACCTGCAAATTTTATAATGTCCACCTGAAATGTTTTAACGTCTTTCTTATTTAAATACGTTCTTTTTTTCTCCAAATGTCGTGGCCATACACCTGTGGATTATATGTAATGCGATATGTCGTAAAATATATTTAACTCTAGAGGAAATATATAATATGGGAATGTGATGTTTTGAAGGACTGGCATGGGTTTTGATCACTTGCTCACGTGTCAGTCGAAATTATTGGACTCTGGGTCACACATAGTGGCTACGACTGGCAACCTTAAGGTATTGACGTTCAAGTCCTGCTGACTGTTCTCTCCACAACACTTTTTTCTGAATAGAGAAAGAAATAATGTTTGATGAAAGAACAAATTTTATGCATGTACATGTGGCTTTTTCAAGATTTATCTTTGCTGTTACAATTGCACACCACATTCTGAAAGTCGTTGCAGTTTGAACACCACTATTTATGGCTGAAAGGAATAATGTAGGATTTATGTCTCCTTTAAATTATACAAATATAGCGTAGCATTGATGCCATGATTATACAACTAACTAATTCATGGATGTATTAAAAAATTGATGACGATCATATTTGAACTTTTTACTGTTTTAGGTGATGAAACCTTGCAATTCTGTATTGTATTTCTGGCCATGAACATTAGGATCATAACAACGCATTAACCGTTACCTGGATACTGACAATGTTTCTATATTGTTACGGAACGCCTTGCTAAAATCAGTTTGGTAAAACCTTGTAAAATACCCTAGTAGTAGAATTATTCGATACGTTTGATATACTCTTTCCCTCAGGCCTTGATTACGTAAAACTATCAAAAAAGGAACATCATTTGAAAAGGAAGATATATATAGATTTAAAAAAAAAATATTCTTCACTGTTTTCAACCCAGACTTATATGTTTCCGTGAAATATTCCATTTGCATTCGTGTCTTAAAAGTACTACGATCGCTTTTGTTTGAGTTTTGAACTTACGTGTTTGGGTTTTGAATAATAAGGCCATTCACGAGAGAAGTGTTGATTACCATGTGACTACGATGTTGACAGCTATATTTGACTGTTGCTCGGTGTTCACACATTAATATACAGAGAGGTCAGATTGAATGGGAAATTATTAATATGTTAGAACAATTCACTTCTATACATAATTAAATTAAAAATGAATATTCTGCGTAATATATCAATCTTGCCAGTTTTTTAAACCATAGCAGCTGTGTTACTTCCGCCAACATATATAAATAACATATGTAAATATTAATACACATACCTAACGCGGTCAGTGTTGTTCACTATAGAGTGTTTGCTGATCTCAAAACACCAACAAAGTTTCAAAATTTGACACTAAAGAGGAGAGTTTACATTTTAAATAGAAACTGAATTCATAGACGAAAACGTCCGATCGGACTATTTGTGATTGGACCGTGTGATAGTGCATTATAAACAACTACAATGGCTGTTACAGGATTGAACTAACGCAAAAATTGTATCGCATTTCTTCAGGAGACCTGATGCAAAGACATATAAGTTCAGATTTGAATAATATTATTAGCAGATAAAAAGTGTATCGATATAGACTTATATAGAAGGCTGTCAGTCTTAAAAACAATTAACTAAATCAGTAAATATTGTTGGGATTAGTCCGATTACCCTATCTAGTCTTTATCTTTCTATACAAATAAATTATATGGCTGACCTGAGCTGTGTACCACTCTATTTCCTGGATCGAAACTACTCATCTATAAACAACTATATATGTATCAATTTAAAGGGACTGCTTATGTATTTGATTTGGTTTGTCATACAGAAAATAAGACAGAAAACGACAACTAGTACGGTCGCCTTGGAACTATGATCGGACACAATCGAATTAGGATCCAAACGCGATAATTATAAAATTTAAACAAGATGTTACAAATGTTATTCCGTGAGAAAGATTAAGAAGATTTCAGCTGCCCGATCCATATTTCGAGGCGTTTCGTGGGAAAACAGGTCAACTTGTATGGGGTACGGGTTCGTTAAGTCGAGTCGTTCACACTTTGACGCAGAGTACTTGAGAAATCGTGATTGTCTATTGCGCGTATAATTACCACACCATACTATTTCGTTACTTACAATATGTATTAATCCTGGAACCAAATTATACAGCCACAGGACACAACTGATGTAATCTTGCAACAGGTAAGCCCTCCTTACGTGTAATTTTAATCAGGTATGGACAAAGTAAGATTAAAATAATACCGATTCAGATCCTGCTATTGCTTCATGCTCAAATGTGTATAAAGCATACCGCTTTTGTAAAATCGAACGCGCAACTGTGACACGCAGTTTTGCTACTTGTACAGTACTGTTAACACAGGATTGCTTTACACGTTCAAACGGATGTTCATTCGGCCTGTTTCGTTTTTATTGATATAGAAATTTTAAGTGGTGAAGTAACCGTGTGGTTTCTTGTCTGAGAGAGACACACATAGAGACAGGCAGAGATACATACAGACAGTTGAACAAATAAATATTAATGCGTACTAGATGAAATCAGAAGAATTGCAAACTCTCTCTCACACACACGTTATATAGAAATGCGGAGGAAGAGGGTTTTGCAATTTGATATTCGATCGCCAAAAGTCACCAAAGTAAATAATTACCTGATGTAGCAAAACTAGACGAAAATGAGTCAATGACATCATTTCGGGTCGTTTTGAAAGAGCAAGGTCCGTTTCTGTAAGTAAACTGTATGAAAGTGAAATAAATCTACTTTTACGAATTGTCATGCCCCTTTAAGGCCACTTTGGTACAGATGAGAATAAACAGCATGAACAAAGATTATACATAAAAAACAGTCCACCACACTTTTTTTCTGAATAGAGAAAGAATTAATGTTTGATGAAATAACAAATATTATGCATGTACATGTGCCTTTTTAAAGAAATATCTTTGCTGTTACAATTGCACACCACATTTAGAAAGAACATATTTAGCATCATGTACTTCATCTATCATCTAATCGCATAGTTCATGTATGTGTTGTTTTTATTGAATTTAATACAGCATTTGCACTACTTTCTCCTGCACTCGTTTACTGACAAATATAGTTCTTTTGAAATTGATGTTCGAACTTTGTACACATTATCATGCTCTGATAATTCTCAGATCGTCATAGGCCTAGCGTATATTTCCACACATCATATAAAATTAGGGACTCTGGTCTAACTGCACATGTGTATAACTGAGGCAAAGCTTAATTATCTATGTAAAATGAAACTTGTACTAAGTTTTGTCTGGACATATACCAATTTTAAATATTAGTTCACGAGTAGATATACTAAACGAGTCCGAGAAGCAATGAACAGACCAGCACATGTATCCTTGAAAACAAACACGATACATATCTGCACGCATATCCTTGAAAACTAGCAAGATACGCGTAATCAGAAGCATATAACATATTTTCCTACATGGCAGATAATATTATCGATGAATATTGGGACACATATGTACAAAGCATACTTATTGAGTGTATATCCCCTACTGTTTTTACAAACATTGTACAGTTTACGTGAATTATACCTGCAAATTCTAAAACAATCTGTTCTCAAACTAACACGTACTATATACCGAGCCATTTCTTTCCGATTACTAACAGCGCTAACAAATATGCATCGATATTTGCATTCTCTGTAAGTTGAGACAAATGAAGGTAACTCATCGGATTGAATGTGTAAATGTTTTATCTCCTCAGTGCCAGATGTTGCCATAATGTACTTTGCAGTCATTTGACCAACAGAAGGTACCTTTAGATATCCAACCTGATTATAGCTAACATGTATCCATCGAACATTTCGTGTCTCAACTTTTAGAGACACAAAACTGTCTGGACATATACCAATTTTAAATATTAGTTCACGAGTAGATATACTAAACGAGTCCGAGGTATATGTCCAGATAAACTGTCCTTGTAGGTCTTTGTTTTCCTTTCATACTCTTCAAACAAGGAGATTTAACATGTTTTTGTTTTATGATGCGAAGAACACTACACCATGCCGATATAGTTCTAAGACCTCTTAATGAAGAGGGTGTCAGTGCAACCAAAATGATCAGATTCGATGGTGGATTTTTGGGGGGTTGGGGGACACGTCTTTTCCAAGTCCTCCTTTTGCTTAGTTGAATCCAGGAGAGTGCCAAAGACATTTTCCTATATCCTCTCTCCCATTTTATTTTCTTTAGACCGTTTATTTCAAACTCAAAATGTGAATTAAGAAGATTTAACAAATTCAACAAATCATAACTCTATTTAGAATATTGACTATTCTATTATTAGTATCAGTAGTCATTTGCAACTTTCATATTGGTGCACGACAATCACATCTTTCTTTTACGTTGACTTTAACAGCTAACATATGTCCTGAAGAAACAATAATAGTTAAAGGAAATATTAACGCTAATGCAAAGAAATCACAATCTAACGATGATATTCAAATATGCTACAGTAAATGGTTTAAACTTGATGATATATATGCACCCAAATAGATGGATACATGCAACAATAATCCACTGGTTTGTGTGTCACGTGAACAGTATTCGAAATTAGGATGCTGTTCTGAGGTAATACCTGACATTTAATGAGAAGTTAATTTTTTACGCCATGTCTACAACTCAGCTTCAATGCATAACTTACTGATAAATATTTGTTGGCATCAGATCAAAGCTTATTTAGTTCTTTGTTACTTGCAGCCATTCTTGTTCAAATATTTATTACATTAAATGATGGGTTTGCAATTTGCTGCAGATACTTCCTAATCCTTGTGCATGAAAACCCGTGAGACTAAACAAGGGTTGATAACCTTGCTCTTGTGCATTAATACAGTAAACATATTGATCCCGAAGAAGTAACAAACAAACAAAACAATAAAAAACAAAAAATGAAACAAAAAATAAAACAAAACAAAGCAAACAAAAAACAAACAAACAAAATGAGACAAGGGACTGAAATGCATGCATTTAGGTTACGTTTACATGCAACGCAATTTAACAATGTATACCATTCTGCAAGCATTCATATTTTGCTTTGTATTATCAACATAGCTTTTAACATTTCCAAGTAAGTCAGATTTGAAAGACAGCATTAAATCTCGGGGAAGCAAGCTGTCAAAGTTTTTCCCAACCTTCATTTGGATGGCAATTTGAGGGTTTTCCCAACCTTCATTTGGATGGCAATTTGAGGGTTTTCCCAACCTTCATTTGGATGGCAATTTGAGGGTTTTCCCAACCTTCACTTGGATGGCAATTTGAGTTAAACCTATATATCTGAGTACCACAATTACTTCATTCAAAAGAAGTTCATTCAGAGAAAAGAAACAACAACAAGCCAAACAAAATAAGAAAATAGGAAAACACCCCCCCAAAAACAAAGACAACAGCGTTTACAACAATGAATATTCACTATGATTGAAAAATAATAGCGCTAACGTTTAGACATCAATGTGAAGCAATGAATTACAGTGAGACTGACAAGTGCACTAGTCCATGGGTAGTGAAGTAAGATAGCTGAGGTTGGTTTTCTTGGCGAAACGGAATGTGCCTTGTAAAATGTGTATAGTTGTATACATTCGAGACAGAGTGACCAGTGCTATACTCTAGGCTTATTCCGTCAGCTACGCATCCAGTAGTTAGTAAATACAATTGCATACTCACAGTAAGTACATCGATGGGCCCACACCAGATTTCATTGCACAAATGCAAAGCTTTTCAATGTCAATAACAATAGATAATAACCCTGTAACAGGAAAATACAGTTTGAAAAGAGGGGTTGATAGAGGACTGTTCAGTATATCCTGAGGTACTATAAGGCAGTGTATTTGTATTAATTAAACTTGGTAACGTTTTCCTGGGGTCATTTGCATAACGTGTAGTGCATGACATTGTACCTTTAGGTTGAGAGATAAGCTAAAGGAAATGAAAATAGAAGCTAATGTCATATGGATATAATATTTCTGGCTATCTAAACGTACATGAATCAGCCAAATCAGTGCATGTAATATTCCATTTTATTACACTCTGTGCTATAACATCAACCAAATTAGGCGATTGTTCCCATTATAATGCTGCGTTTTCGAAATAGGATAAAACCTATGTACGGCATGGAACTGTACATTCTAATATTGACTGTCTAAGGTTAATTCAAGACAATCAATTTGAGCATTTCTGGTGTATATTTAAGAGTATCAATCAACAAGTATACAGTAAAATGTTGAAGTCAATATATATATCAACCTTTCGAAACAATTCCACTCTTAAGAGATCAATGGTTTTACAAAACGAAACAGTGAATAGGAATACATTTTATGTTAGACATGATTCATTTAATTGTAATTCTATACCTAAGCAACCAACAAACACGGTAGAGTTACACTTCATAACTGTTTGTCTTTTCACACATCTCTTTGTCTGACAGTTGCAAATACTTCCTACACATAGGGAGGAATGTACAATACACTATTCATCTCATCCTAAAGTTAGGAACCATATAACCACGTTAATAAACTATTGTTTTAAGTTATACTCAAGTGTGAACACACGCATACATCAATAGATTAAATATTACCTTTTAAAGAATGGTCCTTGTGTGACCTAGTGGTCTAAGAAGCTCGCCTTTACAAACCATTGACATCTCACCTCTTTCTGCGTTGGTTCGCCTCTCAGGTTCGACCAATGAGAGAAAGCTTGCTAGTATCTTCCCGTGGGTCAGTGGTTCGTTTTGCAGTTTTCCCCGTGCTCTTCCTCCACTATATATTTTGGCCGCATTGCATATCCTAGTATATGATCAAAATGGCGTTAACCCATAACAAACAAAACAACAACAACAACAAAATAATAATAAAAGATTAAAATATACCGTCACGCAACCACTACATCGAAAGTGGATATAAAAAGCGTTTCGTCATATTAATGTTACAAGCAAAAGCTCTATAATTGTTTCAGAATAATCACTTGGCTATGTGGTGACTTCACAGAACACGTGGGATAATTAGTTCGGCAACTAACAATTTTGAAAAAGAATATTTATTGCCTAAGATAATGAAGGGTATTGCCAAGGTTGAAAACCCCGCGATACATGTCTTGGTCGGGAGAAAGAGAGCAAAGAGATAAGAAAGAAATCGCAAAATTGTAAGACTTATATATACAACAGACAGTTTTATTACATCACTAAATAAATGTTTCGATGTTTCTGGAAATTGTTTTATGAAATGAACAATAGGGGTCTAGAGTAATGGCAGTTTTGGAAAAAAAAATATTCGATGCCAAAGTTCGATGAATTATTCTGAACTGTAATTATCGATGCTTCGAGTCTTTTGTTAGTGATCGTCTTATAAAAAATGTCCTCTAATTATGCAACTAAGGAATATTTACATAAGTCCATCATTTTCGACGATCTTCGAATATTGCGTCATTTGTGATAATTTAGGGATATATATATATATATATATATATATATATATATATATATATATATATATATATATATATATATATATATACTCACCTTCTTATACCTCAGTGATGTATTTTACGGATCTGAGCCTCAGTACAGCAAGGTTACAATTCTTATTGAACCAAACAGACACAAAAGTGTGCTACATATCTTCTTTCCAGATATGTATTTGTGTTCAAGGTAAAGCCGATGACCTATACCTACCTCTCTAGTCATTCTCTTCAGGCGGATAATTCTTTGATTATGATCTGGTATTTAGGAAAAAAAACGATTAAGTCGCCAACATCAGTTTTTGTCCCAGAAAGAGACACTAAACACACAAAATAACAAACACCTCATTTTCAAAAGTGTAAAAACTTGGCAACTTTCTAGTTAAAAGAAAACTTTTGAAACTATATGCAAGTATGTATGTATATATAATGTTTTGCATGAAGTATGAATACAGATGTAAAATAATATATGCAAAACAAGCTTGTAGCCTTTATTGATTACTAAGTAGAATAACACAAGAGTCTGTGCTGAAATTATGATTTCTACATTAGGCATGCATACTGCATTTCTCCATGTGTCTAGCTCAGACGTTTTAAACGTTATATTGGCGTCCACTAGGACTAGATGATTACCAATTTTACTTTAATTAGAAGCATAGATTTATATCAGAACAAAATAAAATAGAAGGACATATATCGTTCTAGAGTCATTCTCTATATGTGTTAGTGAGAAATATATAAGAATATAACTGCTGACTGCCACTATGTTTAATTAAGAAAGTGTTTCGATATATTGAATTAGGCATCGGCATCAGTTCAATTATATTGATTACAGTGGATTATAATTTATAAATCTTAAAGATAACAACACATCTTGGTTCACTTGAGTTTTGTTAAAAAAATCAGTAATCCATTATGTGTGATGTTTTAACAAGTGTGCATCGAATGATACAAACAATTCTATAAACACCAAAGCCAGCCCCTGTAGATCAGTTGGTAAATAACGGCAGCTCGCTTCGGTTCCTCAATCAGACCGTTGGAAAACACTTAGCTCACAGTTTCTTAGAATGATATAACTAAGCATGTGTTCAAAAAGCCGTTAAAAACCGACAAACAAATCATCAACTCCTAACCTGTCCTTCCCTCCTGAAACTGAAAACCTGGAGGAAGGTCATGCGTTATCGTTTCGGCTGATTTAATCAATGTGATTAATAGGGTAGATATTAAAGGTTATATTGATTTCTAACGTATCATATTTAGTTGACGTCAATCCACCAGTAAATATGTAGAAAAACCTTGCATTAACAGAGCAAATTATTTATAATAATCGTAATTATTTAGCATGTAGAATTAATAATCCTAATCATTTAGCATGTAGAATTTATCTTAAATGCATTTATCTAGGATAAGACGAGGATTCTGCAATAAGGATATAATCATTTCCTAAAGTGAAGCATCATGTCCCACCCCGTCATATTATCCTGACACCAGGCCGACCAGTCCTAACATTAACCTCTTAATGATGAGCGTCAAGCGAGGCAGCTGCTAGTACAATCAGTCTTTCGTATGACTCGGCCGGGGTTATAACCAGCGACCTCCCACATCCGAAGCGGACGCTCGAACCACTTAGGCCACCGGAGCAGTCATCATCTGTTCATTTAGTCTCAGGTTAGATATGAAGGGAAATTTTGGCATGTTTTCGACTGTCTTTCTAGTCAGTCTGACGTTCATATGCATCTTGATCTGTTATCGGCTCACTTTCAGTCAGTCTTGCTTTATGTTGAAATACTGTATAATGCGAATATGTTAACCTCTGCAAGTGATGTATCTGGATCAGAAAATCGCTAGGTATTTATTGCTGGGCCAATGGCCCACTCTCCACTAGGAAGCAATCCAAATGCTAAAACTAACAACCAGACAAACAAACAAACATACAGTGGGCTATTTGAAACTTTATGGACCATTAAGACAATTGTATCGACCATACAGCTCTTAATGATGAATATGGATGAGAATAAACGCAAGGTTTGAATTGAAAATAGATGATGAATCTGAAGTCAGTTTGATAGAGGGGGAATCTGAACTAGGTTCGATAGAGGGCGAGTCCTCAGTAAGTTCGATAGAGGGCGAATCTGAAGTAAGTTCGATAGAGGGGGAATCTGAAGTAAGTTTGATAGAGGGGGAATCTGAACTAGGTTCGATAGAGGGCGAGTCCTCAGTAAGTTCGATAGAGGGCGAATCTGAAGTAAGTTCGATAGAGGGGGAATCTGAAGTAAGTTTGATAGAGGGAGAATCTGAACTAGGTTCGATAGAGGGCGAGTCCTCAGTAAGTTCGATAGAGGGGGAATCTGAAGTAAGTTCGATAGAGGGGGAATCTGAAGTAAGTTTGATAGAGGGGGAATCTGAA
>JAECUM010051616.1:0-16757 GCA_016617855.1 Megalonaias nervosa | reverse complement strand
AATGTGAAATTACAAGGCACAAGATTCCATGGTGTGTGGACAATATTGTGTGTATTTTCTTCATCAACGCAGTCTTGGATATCCTTTAGAACATTTAGTGACTTATTTTGATCGTCACTCTTCTAGAAACGATGAAAAAATAGATCGATGGTTTTGTGACCATTATAGTTATCTTTTGTCTTTAGCTAGGAAACGTAGTGTACATCAATGGCCTCATGACTTCCATCAATGGAAATCTAACATGATTTCACAACGTTGTCAACCTTGTCAAAAATAATTTGTTTGATGTTACTTGTTACTTGTGACTTATGACTTGTTACTTGTTACTTGAATAAAAGAATGTTGTGTTTGAAAAAAAATGTGTCTGTCGTTTGTTTTAAAACAAACACTGTGAATATATGCTCTTTGACTTCTTTCTATCCCTCATCATGACATTCGCTATCATAGCGTTCCGACACTAAAACCGAGTAGGGATGTTTTCTATCGCGTCCGCGTTTGAACCATATAAAGCAGGTGGGTCTCCAGTCTGACCATTCACTGTTGACTCGTCAACCTATGAAGATGCCTTCCAGACTAGCCCAGCTGAACGAAGCTTACGTCAGTTTACATCGTGTCAGGCTAAACCTGATACCGAAGCCTGAAGAAATAGAGAATGTCAGGATGTTATCCACAGCCCAAGACCTGATAGAAGAGAATGTTTAGAGACGAAATTAAAAAAGAACAAGAAGAATGGACTGAGAAATACAGGCTTCAGAAGAAGCAGAGAGAAGAACAACAACAACAGCAGCAGCAGCAGCAGCAAGAACCAGACAGAAGTTTTGTGGACTGTCGAGTAGACACCAAAGAGTTCTCTTTCTCTTTCCGCAGAAGCAGACCGTATCCAAAAGAAAAGCCTACTGCCAGACGGGGACGCAATCTTAGACAGTTAAAAAAAGATTGCCATTACTTCCGTGAACAAAAAAAAAAAAGCAGCCCTTTTCAGGGCTACCCAATACTCTCGAAAAGATATACTCATTCAATTTGCCAAAATTTTTGTAATTAGAAAATAGAAGTGTGCCTATAAGCACTTCGTTTCTTTTGTCAGTAAAAAAAAATATTTGTGTGTTTATATGTTTAAAAACACCACCCCTTGTTTTCTCTGTCTTGTCCAATCGTGTCTGTCTGTGTTTGTAAGTAAAAAGTAAAAAAGTCAACGTGAGTGCTTCTTTTAGTCCGCGCGTTACATGTGATGATAAATTTGGGTGCTAGGGAATGTTTACCTTCACGTCCGTGCTTCAAGTATATAAATCGGCGCGATCGTCAGTCTGGCTACCCACGTTGACATAGCAACTGCAACGAAATGAGCAGAATAACGAAACTACTAGAATTCCAGATGCACCTGGAATATGCCAGGCGGTTGCTAGATGAGCTGGCTATGGAGGCTTTAGCCGAAGAAGCCAGGCTTGAAGAGGAGGAGAAGATAAAGAAAGAAGAGGAGATGAGAGTGATCCTACCTCACCTCATGCTAAGACCTCTGTGTGAGGTCAAGCCTGAGGTGAGGACGCCTCCACAGACAGTAGCAGCACCACAACAAAGACAGCCACAACCTCTGCCGCCAGTACCACCAGTACCAAGAGCCGCTGTCCCCCAGAGACAAACCTGGGAGGAGGAGGCATGGGAGGAATTGGAAAGACAGAGGCAAGTAGTGGTAGCCTCGGCTTCAGCATCATCATCCCAGGGTGTGGAATAGAAGAAGAAGGGAACAAGTGTTCACTATCCCTCAAACTGAGGAGTGGGATAGTGAAGCCAATCAACCTCCCTCTGCGCTCCCAACCACACGCATCAATTGGGAGCAGGACTGGAGCCGGCGATGCGTGTGTGGTGCCCGCCCTGGGAGATATCATCATTAACCAGGTGCATTTGCAGTTCTAAAAAACAGCCCTTTTCAGGGCTAACCAGATCTCTAGAAAAGAGAACCTATTCAATTTGCCAATTCGTGTGAATGTAGTGTAGTGTGACTATAAACACTCACTCTTTACTGATGTGTGTGTGTGTGTGTGTGTGTGTGTTTGCATGCGCGTTCGTTGGTGTGAATAGTATATGGGTGTGTGTTTTTCTTCTCTTCCTTCGTTGGTGTGATAGTATAATGTGTGTTTTATGCTTGCTCGTTCGTTGGGGTGGATAGTATATTGTGTGTTTTATGCTTGCTCGTTCGTTGGTGAGGATAGTATATTGTGTGTGTTTTATGCTTGCTCGTTCGTTGGTGTGGATAGTATATAATGTTTTTTTCTCATCCCGATTGTGTGGATGGTATATTTGTGTGTTTTTTCTTCTCATCCCGATTGTGTGGATAGTATATTTGTCTGTTTTATGCTTGCTCGTTCGTTGGTGTGGATAGTATATTGTGTGTTTTATACTTGCTCGTTCGTTGGTGAGGATAGTATATTGTGTGTGTTTTATGCTTGCTCGTTCGTTGGTGAGGATAGTATAGTGTGTGTTTTATGCTTGCTCGTTCGTTGGTGTGGATAGTATATAATATGTTTTTTTTCTCATCCCGATTGTGTGGATGGTATATTTGTGTGTTTTTTCTTCTCATCCCGATTGTGTGGATAGTATATTTGTGTGTTTTATGCTTGCTCGTTCGTTAGTGAGGATAGTATATCATATGTGAAGTGAGTGTAAGGCATGTTTTCCTTCACGTCCGTGCTTGAAGTATATAAAAGCATAGCGTTCGTCATTCGCTCAAATGCCATTTCCATATGGTCAACGGACTGGGGTTTTAAAATTTCAGCGGATAAAACGGTAGTCATGATATTTTCTCCTCCAACTAAACGCAAAACTCCAAAACCTGCACTCTACCTACAAGGACAACTTATCAAATTTGTTTCACGGGCCACCTTTCTTGGAATGACCATCGATGAACACCTAACATGGAAACACCATATCACAGAACTAATAGTCTCATGCAAAAAGGACATCAACATATTGAAACACCTCAGAGGAACAACTTGGGGAGCTGACCAGCAAACCTTCCTCATGCTCTATAAGGCTCTAATCAGATCCAAACTGGATTATGGTTGCCAGGTATACGACTCAGCTAACAAAACATTGCTTCACAAATTGAACAGTGTGCAACACAAAACCGTTACCATATGTACCGGTCTGCTACCAAACACGTCATACGAGGAGGTACAACTCTTAACAGGGGAACTACCCCTACAACTACGAAGGGCAGAGCATATCGTGCGATATGCAGTACGAAGCTCCATTCATCCAGATCACAACCCAACACGACGAGCCTTCAACGCCTGCAACACCAAATTTAGCACAAAACTGGTTCCAAACCCCCCTGCCTGCCACAAAGCACACTCGCTCAAGGAAGAACTACACATCACTAGTCTACAAGCGGAACAACGCAAAATCTGTGATCATACGCCATGGCGGAATATCAAACCAACCATAAACCTGACCATCAAATCATTGGAACACAAATAACACAACCCATGGAAATTACTCACAGTCATCAACCACATCCTCGACGAACAATATCCCGAACATATCAAGATCTACACGGATGGATCCAAATCACGGGAACTAAACCGCACGGCGGCGGCCGTTGTGGTTCCAGCTCTCAAACATACAATAGAGTCCCGTCTGCCTGATAGTTGCTCTATTTACACTGCTGAAGTCTGGGCCATCAACAGGGCACTAAAATGGATCCAACAACAGCATCCCAACAACTACCTCATCATCACTGACTCACTCAGCGTTTTAACATCACTACAAACATGCTCTACCATAAGCAGGATCAACATGCTGGAAGAAACAATGCACATACTCCGAGAACTGGAATCAAACCAGTCTCACGTGGAATTTTTATGGGTTCCCTCACATATTAACCTATCAGGGAACGACAAGGCCGACCTAGCGGCCAAACACAGTCTCCAATCGCTTGAAGTCGAGAACATCCACTATAGTATCCAAGAACTCTACAGTCAAGTAAGACCACAGATCAACATCAAATGGCAACAACAATGGAATACATCCCATAAAGGTAGAGCACTCTTCCATATCCAGAAAGAGGTATCCAGGAACCCACCAATCCCAACAAAACTTCAAAATCGTGAGCAACATGTCATCAACAGACTCAAGACCGGAAAAACGCTCATTCATGCCCCCTGTGGAGACGAATCTACAGACACCAGGAAATGCCCACACTGCGCAGCCGTACTGACTTTGCACCACATTTTTAATGAATGTATCACATTTCAGCACCACAGGGAGGTACTTGTTAGATACCAGCAACGCATAGGTTCACCTTCCACATACCCGGAGCTACTAGATAATACAAGAAACACGAACATGCAACTCACCTATAACAACGTCATACACTTTCTCAGAGAGACAAACACTCTACGACAGATCTAATACCGAGGATTACAGATACACAGCTGACTCTCCTGCCGCCATCCATTGCATTGCCAACGTCATCAGGATTCAAATCATATCTACAAAAAGACCTTAATTTAACCTATAACAAATAAGTAAGTGTTCCATTTAAATATGCAAGTAAGTATTCGATTAAAACTGTCCTTAAACATGCAAGTAAGTATTCGATTAAAACTGTCCTTATGCATATCATTGCATGCTGTACACCCTCTTAACAACTTTAACAACTAACAATTTCGTTATTAACAATATGTTGTTTTTTAATATTTAATATATATATATATATATATATATATATATATATATATATATATATACGCTTGTGAATACATATTGTACCTATTCATACCCCATATCTATTATGGTTATCTGATAATATGTTCCCCTTTACCCCTTCCTGCATGCGCCACAAATTCTGAACGCAACAACAAAGCTTCTATCACTTCTGCTATACATACTAATATCATGAGACGAGACTCACCAAACACAGCGACAGATATACTTACGATTAACGGCACGGGACAAAACATCTCTGTGTGCGGTCTGACCAACACCGCTACCAAAACATCACCTGCACTTGAATCGGAAATCAATCCAGAAGGGGAATACATGGAAAAACTGAACCAGATAAGCCAACGAGATAAGCCAACGTCCTTCCTAACCTACCACTGCCACTCTCATTACGGGCACTCCGGGGACATACCGTGGGCCCAAAAACAATGATAATCAATCGAGGGAGCATACAGGGCTGCCAACCCTTCTGCTCCTCAACTGTCACCACAAATTATTAAAAAAAAAAAAAAAAAAAAAAAAAAAAAAAAAAAAAAAAAAAAAAAAAAAAAAAATATAAAAAAAAATTAAAAAAATAAAATACATATATGTTTCTTTTCATATAATTATATACACTTTTATCTTTTATATTTTAGTTAATATATAACATATACAGCTACACGAGACGACACCAGACGATACACAACCCTCGCATATAATGCCGGAAATACAAACCGGAAGAGAGAGGTGCAAGAAAATTAGTCTTTTTGGGGACGATACATTGCCTTCGCAGACCATGCCGGAAATGCAGACCGGAAGCGAGAACCGCAAGAAAACTAGCCTCTTGGGGAACTCTGTTAACCCCGGAGACACAATAACCGTGTGTCCAGTACACGCTTTAAAAAAAAAATATATATATATATATATATATATATATATATATATATATATATATATATATATATATATATATATATAGTTATATATATATATATATATATATATATATTCTCTTCATATAATTATATTCACTTTTATATTTTTTAGTTAACATATAACATATGCAGCTACACGAGACGACACGAGACGAGGCACCACCCCCACAGACAATGCCGGAAATGCATACCGGAAGAGAGAGGTGCAAGAACACTAGTCTTTTTGGGGTCGATGCACTGCCTTCGCAGAACATGCCGGAAATGCCTTCGCAGACCATGCCGGAAATGCAGTCCGGAAGTGAGAGCAGCAAGAAAAACTAGACTCTTGGGGAACTCTGTTAACCCCGGAGACACAAAATCCGTGTGTCCAATACACGGATAACATACGAAAAGATTGTAATCAAATTAAGGAGCAAACAGGGCCGCCAACCCTGCTGCTCCAAAATCCCATACGAAAAGATTGTAATAAAACAAAGCAGGATATAGGGCTGCCAACCCAACTCCTCAAACCTCAAACAACATCCCAACCTCCCAATAATACCCAACCGGACAAGCATTGCACGCTCCGAACCAGCGTACAAACACCCCCTACCGGACAAACATTGCGCATCCCGGACAAGCGTTCAAAGGCAAGTGCCAGTCCAGGGTGCTCTACCTGCTGCCACACAAAAACCCGCCCAACCCGGACAAGTATAGCTTAACCATGCACGGACAAACTCACTGCACACTCCGGACAAGCATACAAAGCAAGTGTCAGTCCAGGTGGCACTACCTGCTCACACACAAAACCCCCTCCCGAACCGGACAAGCACAGCTTCCCCATGCACGGACAACCTCAAAGGCAAGGGGCAGTCCAGGTCGGCGTACCTGCTGCCCCACAAAACCTTTCCGGACAAGCAAAGCGCACCCATATCGAGCAGCAATTACGCCTCGCAGGAAGGAGATATTGCAGTGCACAGCTCGATATGGTACCTCTCCTCACACCCACCACAGGACAAGCGAACGGGCGCAAACGGGTGCTAGGTCAAACATATTAGCATACACCCGGGTGAGATCCTGACAGTAGCAAGCCTATGCTGACTAAACAGATTCCTCACTAACACCCCGTTAAGGGACAATGTGGCGGTTGAGAGAGAGGTCCCCAATTAATTCAAAACTATTGGTCTTCTATTTGGCTTAAGAAGACCATCCAAAACACAACCATGATCCTTTTGATGCCGCCTCGTCGTCAAAACAAAACACTAAAAACATACACTGATTAGTGATTAGAAACATGGAAGGGCAAACCTCCCTCCTGATTGGCAAATTTTTCGAACAAACGGACAAGTACACTATGTACACAAAATTCATATTAAATAATAGTACCCCATGCACCAAATTTATAACTCTATGAAAGCGATACCAATTGAATGAGTGGCATACACAACATTGGTATAGGGACGTCCATTAGCACAACCGGACTATAATTGACAATAAACCGACCTAGCCGTTGGGTCGGAGCGCGTGGTGGTAGGCCTTGGTCTGCCGTGTGTGTCGGTTCCCGGGGCGCTTCCGTGGTGTTTTTTGCGTGCCCTTTTCTGGGTTTCGTTTCCTCCTTTCCTCGCCAGCTGTGTGGATATGGACTGAATGTCAGAAGTCGAAGGTCTATCGGAAAAGCTATGGTAAAGGCCCAGCACTTGGGCTAAAAGCCCAGCACGGGGCTAAGTGCCTCTCTAGTGGAGCAATGTTGCACAGCCTGGGGCGGCATCCAACCCGGGCCGAGTGCTTCACTAGAGGGGATAACACCCAGCCAAGGGCAGAGAGCCCCGAAAGGGGCCTCAGGTCCAGCCTTGGACTGAAACAAGTCGCACAAGCACACAGTGCATAAGCGACTATAATTCCTCTTGCTTGCTCATTCGCTCAAAGGCAAGGGGCAGTCCAGGTCGGCATACCTGCTGCCCCACAAAACCTTTCCGGACAAGCAAAGCGCACCCATATCGAGCAGCAATTACGCCTCGCAAGAAGGGGATATTGCAGTGCACAGCTCGATATGGTACCTCTCCTCACACCCACCACGGGACAAGCGAACGGGCGCAAACGGGTGCTAGGTCAACATGCTAGCAAACACCCGGGTGAGATCCTGACAGTAGCAAGCCTATGCTGACTAAACAGATTCCTCACTAACACCCCGTTAAGGGACAATGTGGCGGTTGAGAGAGAGGTCCCCAATTAATTCAAAACTATTGGTCTTCTATTTGGCTTAAGAAGACCCTCCAAAACACAACCATGATCCTTTTGATGCCGCCTCGTCGTCAAAACAAAAACTAAAAACATACACTGATTAGTGATTAGAAACATGGAAGGGCAAACCTCCCTCCTGATTGGCAAATTTTTCGAACAAACGAACAAGTACACTATGTACACAAAATTCATATTAAATAATAGTACCCCATGCACCAAATTTATAACTCTATGAAAGCGATACCAATTGAATGAGTGGCATACACAACATTGGTATAGCGACGTCCATTAGCACAACCGGACTATAATTGACAATAAACCGACCTAGCCGTTGGGTCGGAGCGCGTGGTGGTAGGCCTTGGTCTGCCGTGTGTGTCGGTTCCCGGGGCGCTTCCGTGGTGTTTTTTGCGTGCCCTTTTCTGGGTTTCGTTTCCTCCTTTCCTCGCCAGCTGTGTAGATATGGACTGAATGTCTGAGGTCGAAGGTCTATCGGAAAAGCTATGGTAAAGGCCCAGCACTTGGGCTAAAAGCCCAGCACGGGGCTAAGTGCCTCTCTAGTGGAGCAATGTTGCACAGCCTGGGGCGGCATCCAACCCAGGCCGAGTGCTTCACTAGAGGGGCTATCGCCCAGCCAAGGGCAGAGAGCCCCGAAAGGGGCCTCAGGACCAGCCTTGGACTGAAACAAGTCGCACAAGCACACAGTGCATAAGCGACTATAATTCCTCTTGCTTGCTCATTCGCGCCATTCTACACAGAATAAAAAGGAACAGCAAAATGGATCTAATCAACAAGTTAAGAGATAGTTGGTGTTGGATGGTAGATGGAGTCTATGTAGTGGAAAAACTTCAAAAGGAGTGGAGGTTTCAAGTCAGCCTAGATTTTATGGCGAGACTCAAAGCAGCAAGTTATCATTTGCAAATGATAATAATGGAAGAAGCAGATAAGTTGAGAGGTTTCAACTATCCGAAATATGTGAGAGTAGGAACCTTGAAGGAGATTTTGGATATTGTCGTTGAATTGGAATCTTTTTTGGAAGGTATCTTCTCTTTAACAGAATGGCCTTTTGTCAAAAAGGGCTTAGACAATATCAAGAAAGCGGAAGACCTAATGAGAAAAGTACTGAAAGAAGAAGTGGAAAAGATCAAGGAAATGTGCAAGAAAGAAAGAAAGGACAAAGAAAACCAAAAAAAGAAAGAAGAGTTTGAGAAACTCAATCAGAACTGGATGAAAATCCAACAAAAATTCAGAGCTCTCGGACATCCTGACTGGATGCCCGAAGAAGAAAAGAGAAAGAAGAAAGGAATTATTGGGAAAATCAGGACATGGTGGAAGAACTGGAGAAGATAAAAGAAGAAGAACCCAAAGGCCCTTTTCAGGGCCACTTCCAATGCCTCGAAAAGATCTTAATTTTCATTTTGTCTCCAACCAAAACGAATATATAAAACCCTTACTCTTCTTATACACGAATGCTCATGACTTGTGTTTGTCTATAGCCCTCCCTCAGGTAGCCTGACGTCACAGTACTCTTTTTTTTTTGCTACATTGTTACCAGTGTGACGTCATGCCACCTGTTCCATTCGTCTTGTCGCTATACAGACCCAGGGTGTACTAGTCACTATACAAAATTTCCATTGACGCTATACAGTCCCAGGGTGTGCTAGTCACTATACCAAATTTCCATTGACGCTATACGGTCCCAGGGTGTGCTTTTTTTTCTTGACGCTATACGGTCCAGGGGGGGGGGGGTCTGTAATGCTAATTCCCATTGACGCTACGGTATCCCCTATATCTACTCTCAACATTTTAACGATATCTAATATGTATTGTGTCTTAAATACATGTTAGCAATATGTGCCATTTTGACGGAGTGTTACATTGCGTAGTGCAACCGAAGGTGATAAATATGGGTGTCGTGCACACAAGTTAGTTGGCTTTCAACCGGCATCTGGTTCGTATTCAAATGCATACTGTATAATCGGCCTCCAAAAGTGATAGGGAAAGTTATCATTCTCTGAATCGAAATTGATTGAAAGTAATCATATTATAAAATATACATTCATTTCTGCAATGTAAATATTTAGCAGATTTCGGTACAAAAGACAATAAAAGTCAAAGATATAGCGTAGAGTACTTGTACGTAGGGATACAGGGCCTCCATAACGCTAGTTCAGTACATTTTGTATGACTTTATATTTTTATCGTAACAGAAATGGTCATCCGTTTCGCATGTTAATTCTATTTATTTGAATCTGTTTGTTATTGGGATTTTGATGTTACCCCCATGCATATTCTTAAATCGTAATAGGAAATTCTATTTGATCAATATTATTATTTATAATAAATTGTTGAGAATGTTGGTTATAATTGCATGCAATGAGATACAGAGAATATGTAAATTCTCTTGTATTAATTTGTTTATTAGTTAAGAAGAAAATATGTAAATTCTACTATATTAATTTAATTATTTTAATTAATTTAATTTTAATTATTTATTGACATTTGAAGACTAAAATATGTCCTTTATTTTTCTCATTCTGATTTTATGTTTTCTATATACGTATATAGATAAATAGTTTTCTCACATATAAGTAGCTAGGTAAGAAGGCATTATTTTTACGGGGATTTCGTCTGTTATCAGACGACTTTCTATATACTACCAGCACATTATAATATTGCAACCAACTCAAGGTCTCAATTTAAGAATTGCTGAAGTCGAGAAACAGAAGTAATTCTCTAAATGTAAGTGAGCTTGCGCTGAAAATTAAACCAGGGTGATGACGTTACAATATAAACATACACACACATACTTTTTCTCCTTCAGTAGGGGCCCCGGGTGGCCAAGTGATCTAAGGCGCATGACTTTAGAGCGCACATATCTACCTCTGCCCGCGTGAGTTCGGGTCTCGACTCGACCAAAGTGGGTATGTAAGAAAGCTTTCCAGTAGTTTCCCGTTGGTCGGTGTTTCATCCTTTGGTCTTCCCCGGGTTCTTTCTCCTAAAAATATACTGACCATGTATAGCCTACCACGTGCTGAAAAATTTAAACCCCACAAAACCAAACAGTATTCAGTTTGTTATGCAGGGAGACAAGGCAGGTCACCAAGATAGGTTAGAAATACGTGAAACAAGTTTACTCCCTTTTCATACGAAACGTGAACATTTGTCTCACTTGTGGGTTTTCAGAATCCCTATAAAATTTAATTGCTGTGAACAAGAGAAAAGTTATCAAAGATTGAAGAGATTTTAGACAAGTAAATATCACAACCTACAATTTCCTAAAAGTTGTAAACTAAGCCACGCTCTAAATTATACGTGTTTTTATTATTTTCTAATGGCAAATTAATCGACTAGCGCTATATTATATTTATTTTTTCATATTTATACGTCTTCCTTGTTGGGTCCCAAGCTTACAACATGTAATGATTGAGAACAATTTCTTCAGAAGGGTCGCTAATTGTAAACTGCCTTCAAATTTTAGTAGGAAATGCTTTCTAAGCAACTTCGGACAGGCCCGGCCCTAGGATGTGCGGGGCCCAAGGCGTCAAGCGATGAGCATGGGGCCCCAAGCCAAAACATTGCATTGCGGCGAAGCGCCGGGCCCAAGGCGGTTGCCTCGTTCGCCTTGCCCTAGGGCCGGGCCTGACTTCGGATCACCAATAACAGTATCTCATTTGGGAATGTTTCCCCGATTTCGATGGACCTTTAGACAACAGTTGTTGTCAACTGAAGGGTTCTAAAATGTGCAAATACTACAAATAATACTTCTCTCATCACCAAAAGACCACATGTCACGAAACTCTAATTCAACGCTTGCATAGGTTTTCTTGCTTTACGTTTGTATGACCACTTAGTAAGCCTTTCCAACCCAAAGATTGGTACTTTGCGACATGCATCACAAAGCACGATTCAAACATCTAATGCGAAGCAGTATTCCTATCTCAAATTACTAATCACTTATACACCAGAATACCCCGATAATAACTTATGTTAAGAGATTAGGAAGGTCCATTTTACGAAACAATTCCACACCACCATAAAGCCACCTGAATACTGTACCATATTTATATGGCGTCTACTCCTATACATTGGCTAATTACTCGATTTGGTAAATATCTTCCTATCACCGACTCTCCATAATTAATAAATAATCACTAAAATTAGACCATTCTATACAAAGAGACGTAAATACAAATAACACTTAACACAAACCCTAGTTTTATTGCAGTATTTTGTAATGTAAGATACCAGACAACGTGTCATGCCTTTATTTTCTTCTGGCGATAGGGTAATTTTTCGTGCCGAATCCCTTCACATTTTGACAGTGGAAAAATCTTAAGGAATAAAATTTTGAATATCCGTTTATTTATTTTTTTCCTGAAAATAGTATTAACAATTTTCTATACATTGGGTTATTAGGTTGGTGTTTAGTGTTTCCTCTCTCTCCTTTCTGTAGGTCATTTTTTTCAGCTCTGTTTTGTAGTTTGCACGGATTCTCTATAGCTCAGTTGGTAGAACGTCAGACGAGCTCCGGTTGACTGAGAAAAGACATTTGATGCCCATTTTCATGGCACGATATAATACAAATAGTGCTTTTAAAAAATCGGTGTGGTTAAAACCAACAAACCAAGACCTGATGATTCATTAACTGAGTTGGATATAAGGCGTTGTCCGCCATCAGTTGTCTCTTACCACTATGTTTGAAATGGGGGGTAGGGTCTGATTAAAGTTTTATCCGTCTTGGAATAAGGGCTTATATCATCTAGATCTCAGACCATTTTGATAATGAGCGAGATCTACGCAGATCTTGCATGTGATTGGCTGGGCTTCCTAATACACTGGGTACCGTATATCTTTGATTTTGATCAGATTTGCAATATATGCTAACATTATCGAGCTCTCATACAGGTTTGATGATTAGACAGATTATTGCATACTAACATGGTAATCATGCATCTCATTGGCTGAGATTGTTAACAATCACAAAGTCACCAAATAGAAAGAATCATTTCCCACCTTCAGGAATGTATATCTGTATTAATTTATATCATTCTTCCATGAGTGGTGCCTAAGAAATTAGGTGAATGCAAACTAGCAAATTCGGTGAAAAGATAAATATTGTTTACAATGAGCTTCTCTTTGTCACGATTACAAAGCAACACCGGTTTATTCATTCGTGACTGTCTGACTTTCAGTCCGTCAGTCCAACTGTGTTAACATCTTGGTCACAGTTAGCATTTAGTGCAATTTTTATAAACCTTTGTCTGCAGAGAGCAAACAAACAAACAAACAAAAAAAATAATAATCATACAACTTGATGTTCGGATGGATCATAAGAAATACCACACATTTAGGAAATTAAGTTACCGTGACCTATATTTCATGCTTATTGTTTGCATCAGTTTCTCCATGGACTAATATTCATCAAGTATGTAACATCTCTGGTTTCTAAAACAATAACTGACACCATAACTATATATGTAACTGGATGTAGACATGCCACAAGATTTAACATAACATAATGTCATAAGGATTAATATAAAGTAGACTACAGAGACCTAACATGATTTAATAGTATCCTAAACGGATAATGTTACCATGGTTTGGTCCATCCTGTCACTTGGATGAGTGGCATGGATTCATCGGGTTGCCGTGTTTTCGTTTGTGACTTTTGGTTGTTATTTTTTCTTCTTCTTCTGTATTATTTGAATATTTTTCGTCCAGTCCTTTTGCTGTTTAGATTGGGCCGTGATGCAAATTTTAAACTAAGTGAAGTACAGTGAAAAATCAGTAATTGAAACCTGAAATATAATCGTAGTGTCCAACTGTTTGGATGTCTAATAGAACTTTGCGGATATAAGTTTTATGTTGCTGTCGATCAGTTCCGTGTGTCCATTTTTGCTTTTGTTCTCATAGTAAACTGAACTCCGCTACACCGAATCAGAAAGCTGATAATGTTTTGTATGATGGATGAGTTGTAAAAATGAAGATTTAGTTGGGGTGTTTGGGGTTGGGGGTTGGGTTGGTGGTGGGATTTAGATTATTTAGATTATCCTGTAACTTGTAAGTAATGGTGTACTTCCGTAATAATGTCCAATAGAATAATAACACAGTACAATATGGTAAAATGTCGTTTATTGGAAGTAAACATTTCAATAACTGTATTTTCTGTAACTACTACTACTTCTTGCATTATCCTTAACTTTAGAAATTATTCCTGTCCATTATTAAGTGCAATGCCGCTGGTTTCATTAAACTAAGCTGATTATTAACTCTAATGTATTACAGTAAATTCTTATATAATAAATAAATAAAATTTTAATATTTTCACAATTCTTTATGATTAGGTAATTTGCACCAATCATCAAATAACCACTGATGGTTAATATCATTAAACATAGTCTGCATTCGTCACAAAAATTATTTTATATACTGTAACTCTTCTCAAGTCTATTTCTGGGTTTGAATTGTAAGTATTTATTTATTTTTATTCACTGGTCTTTTTTCTCCATGATCATGTACTGAAAAGATAAACAGTTAACACTTTTGTCTATTTATTTCTCGTGATGAAAATAAAAAGTTGAGAAATACGCCAAATGCAAAGGTGTCTAATTTTGTCAATAAATAACAAAGTATCTGCAAGGAAAATACAAGTGATGTAGGCTCTCTTGAATTTTGGTAATATCCACTTAATGGCTGGTGCAAATTTGCCGAAGACTGTAAAACACTACAGCGTTCAAAGCTGTTACATAACCTATATTCTGTACGTTATAGCTCAATGTGTGACCTATTCAACGTACTTGTTTCACCGTAGTGAACAATTTTATACATACAGACGGAAGCTCAACCTGATGCGCAAAGACCAATTGCGCATAATATGCAAATCACCCGTGACAACAACTACGTCACAATTGCCCCCGAAATACACTCGCATGTACTGTTATGTTTTGGTTTTGACATTTATTTATGTAATTTCCATGTATGTACCATGCTTTGACATTATTACTTTGTACACACTGCAAATGGATATTCATTTCATTTATTTAGAAGGAATGTTTTCTTACATGATGTAAACTTTCGCCACTGCATTGGATCGTCACAGGCAAGGATTTCTAGCAGCATATAACGTTAGCAAGTGCGCTGGCTTGAAGTAGATCCAAAATGGACGCGCAGGTTGAAATAGACCCAAATTTCGAGCCTCAAATTAGGGCACGTTCCAACACTTGGCCGTGTCGGCCTAGGGAGGATATTGAAGCGCAGAGTTCTCCAGCATCAATCCCTGATGAAACCATTACTGCTATTGATGGTTTTATCAAAGAGAGTTTAGGAATTAATAAGAAGACGTCGTCGCGAAGAAATGCATGGGGAAATTTGTCTTACGCTGACTTGATTACCAAAGCGATCCAAAGCTCTCCAGATCAGCGCCTCACTTTGTCTCAGATTTACGACTGGATGGTACAGAATGTGCCTTATTTTAAGGATAAAGGAGACAACACAAGTTCTGCGGGTTGGAAGGTATGTATACAGTATCGGAAATAAAGTTTTTAATGTTGATTAGCCAGGTGCGTAATTTACTCACGTCATGATTTATGTATTGTGGCCTGCATTTCATCGCAGCGTAATGACAGTTGCAAGGTCATGGATTTGCAATTACCTCACGTAAACGTGTGAATTTTTTGTGTGCAAACGGTGCCCCCTCTCCCATTTTTTTCTTTCATCTTGTTGCTCATTCTTCCATATGTGTTCAGTTGCAAGGGTGAAACTAGAACTGTGTTAGTGGGGCATTATTGATTTGGGCCTAGTCTGTTGGGAGGCAGTTGCTCATCATTTCATTGGTTTTTATCTCTGTCCGTGCCTTGGCAGGCTAATTGTTTTGGGTCGTAACTGGGTCACAGACCTCATTTGCAAAATTGTTTCACATGTCATTATATTATGCAGTATCTGTTCCATGAGTGGCATTTGGATCTCGGGTCACTTTCTTGTTTACAATGTCAAACACGCCCACACAACATATTTGTTTTTTTGGGGGGGGGGGTCGATGGCTATAAATTGTATCGAACATTAAGGATAGAGATGTACCAAAACTTTATATGCCTGTTTTTATCCGATTTGCAAATATGAATGGTACATTTACATAAACATAGACATATACTTTAATGATTATAATTTGTTTGCATATACCTACCACTGCAGCTGAGCCTATGGCTCACATGTTTCACCATATACTCTAGTTCAGACCCAGCTTGACAATTATTCAGATATAAGAAGGTTGGGTAATTAGGATGGTGGCACCAATAATTTGAGGAGTAAATTGAATCAGTTGGGAAGTTACATACAATGATGACTAATTTGTTATGACTTGTTAATATTTGTGTTGTTACAAATGACCAGTAAATATTGCATTCAGTTACTTTTATGTTCTGAAGTTCTTAATTATTTCACTTAGATAATGTGTACTGCCATGTTTTAAATGGCAATATTCAATATTGAAATCAAATCCGAGATAATGAAAGTCAGATGTGATTTTTAATGATTGTATATTTAAACTTTTTAAAAACTTTCAGGTTGGATTCACCGACTGAAGCAGCTTTTTGCTTGTGGCATGATGGTTAATGAAAGTAAATAGCTTGTTAGAAAACTCTAATGACCATGCATTTGATTATGGTTTTTAATAACCATGGAATGTTTTATTGCTGCAATTTTAATTGCAACATTTTTGATATATTGTAACTCTGTATGTTTATTTGACCATTAATAGACTGAATTATTATTATTATTCATTTGAGTTCTCTAACAAGCTATTATTTTATTATTATTTTTTATTTTGTTTATCATTATTTTATATTATTAGGTTTATTATTATTTTTATTTGAGTTCTCTAACAAGATATTTACTTTCATTCACCAT
>JAECUM010051615.1:0-25201 GCA_016617855.1 Megalonaias nervosa | reverse complement strand
TATTAAACTTAAAAACCGTAAAACTGCATGCAACTATAAAAAGTCTCCGTTCTTGCAATCATAGCGAAAATTCTAATGACACCATCCATGTCTGGCAATAAACAACAGCAGTATTGATATAGAACATTTTTACTACAATCATATTTTAATCGTTCATATTTTGAGATATACCGTTATTATTTTAATAGTACTCCCCCTTTCTAATAACACCACTGCCCTTACTGAGCAACATAAATTCCTAATCTATCGAGGCTTGCAGATCAATATATAACTATTATGGTATGTCAAAAAATTTAAACAGTACGTTATTAGTCCCGTGAAGAAAGGAAGTTACAGAATTGGATCAGCTGTCACACGCGTGATTAAATATAACTGTTATATTTCAGGCTTGTTGCTGGGGCCCTAGTCTATTTTTAGGCTAGCTTTTGCTGGATTGTCGGGACGATGGTACTAATCCTAACAGACCATTCTCAGAATGTATTCAAGTATTCATGTTACCCAGGGTCAACGAATCCAAAACGAGGCTAAGCTAGGCACCAGCTTATAGATTTGTTAGAATCAGGGGACCAAATTATGGCAGATAAAGGTTTTGTTAAAATTAAAGAGAAAATTATTTTAATAAAGAGATTAACAGAATATCCGATACATAAAATGACAAAATTTTCTATTGTCTCGACATGATTCTTCCCTATTATGTTTACTTTATCTAATGTCTGCATTTACATATTATATATATAACATATATATATATATATATATATATATATATATATATATATATATATATATATATATATATATATATATGAATGAATGACTTTCATACAGCTTTGAACAAATAATCTTGCTGTTTTGTTGGTAAATATATAACTGCCAGTCTGTTATTGAAAACAAAAAAAATGTGTGTTCGTTTAAATAAAATCGTATATCCATATTGTCAGTTGACAAATGATTCAGAAAAGAAAAAATATGTCATTTAAAGGGAAAATCCCAGTCTCTCCCACCCCCAGGCACTAAAAGCAGCAGGCACCATAACAACAACCAGGTCGTGCACTTCTGATACAAATTAAAATGCAAGCAAGCATACCGACATGTACCCAAGACTATTTAAAGCACACCACGAAGTCTCTACTGGTTTGGGGGACATGGTTGGTTAAAAGGGCAGTTTGTGTCACTATGCACATTGTTTAAATGTTTTATTTTGACCACGTGTTTTGACCACAGTATTGATTGATCATAGCTGCACATTTAAACCATACCTAATCAGAAACAAAATTCATGCTTTAAATAGTTTCTTTTCTCTATTGTTAACTTGTATTTTGTGTGCTGTAGAGAAAAAGGACACTCAAGATAGGACGTAGATCAACTTACGTTTAAGAGAATGGACATATCAAGTAAGTTCTCGTCATTACAGCGGTAATTCTTTAGTACACAATATTCTTACGCAAAAGGAAACAATCTCCATAAAATAGATTACATCCATTACAGCCGCGATCAATATAATATATTCTCTCGCAAAAGGAATCTACATAATATATTATATGCAGTATAGTCGCGACCTGCCTAGCTTAACCTCGTTTTCGCGATACATTAATATTCACGAGGATCTTATTAAGAATGGTCTATAGTACTCCAATAAACGCCCCCTATTAGAATAACTACTGTATTTATTTTCAAAACACAAATAGCTCTTGCAAATGAAAGATAAACAGTACAATCAGAGTTGTATTTTCTCCAGAATTCGTGCATAAATCGTATCAATTTGCTATAACAAAGTGTTGTTTACTAGATTTCCAAAACCATCTGTTCAGTTTGCATATTTTCCCCATCTGAGGTCTATCCATTAATGAACCTAACTTAAGTTTCTTTTCTATGTTAATATGAAACTATATGATACATATTTGTATTACGTACCCATTATAATTTGCATTGCTGATACGGAATACGATACAGATATTCAATCTGTTATTCCATATCGCACATCTCAAATTTCATAGTTTGTATCTACTTTTACAATTTAAAAGATTCAGTTATAGCCCACTTATAGAATATCTTGAATGATTAATTGCAATACATTTTACATTTTTCGTAAATTTTGTAATTTGTAGAACTGCAGTCATATGTGCTGTACATTACGGATTTTGCTGTTGGGGATAATGCGATATTGACATAAGTAGCGACAAACAGTTTATGGGCACTTCAAGGTATCTACCAGTATCTACTGCCGATAAATTAGAGTAAGTTGGGGTTGAAAACAATGTGTTGGACAGAATGTTTGACAATGGCTTCTCAGATGATGCTTGCGTACACAATGACACCAAACTTGGCACAGAGAGAGAGAGAGAGAGAGAGAGAGAGAGAGAGAGAGAGAGCAAGGACTTTGCGGCTACAATCTTAAATTCACAGTTTAAAAATACAAAGTACAAAAGACTCAGGGATTGATGACAAAACATTAAATCATTGTTGAAAATGCCCCCACGTTGGGTGAAAACTTTACCCCACGTTTATTTCAAAACTTAAATCTTTGCAAATCTATTTACTTTAGTGTACAATGAACCAGAGAATTATAGTTATAGTTCCCAGCCACGGTAATGACGACACAGGGAAGATACATTCCACAATATAAACAATTTAACTACCAAACTTAACCCAAATCGACCTGAGTTTCAGAGTTTCAAAATTATGGTCTGCGGAATATTTCAGTAAGTTTAAGGAACTTTTAATTTGTCTATTAATATTACTGATGACTCGAAAATGTTTGTAAAATCGGACGAAACAACTGACTGTAACAAAATAACCGGGTTGGATTTTGGATTTATAACAGAACACTTTTGATGGTGATACAAATACAATGTTTATTGATGAATGACTCAAATGAAGAAAGAATTGTGATTAATACGTGCGTATATAAGATCCAAATACTGGACAAAATTAACACAATCCACACGAACCTAATAATGTAACATAAATGTGAATACAAGTAAATGACCTTACACAGTACAAGGACAAAGGTTAATGATTCACCGTAATTTCACACGACGAAAAGAAAGACGTGTTTTTCTCAGATAGTAAAAATGATTCACGGTACTTTACTTTCACATTGTAAAATGATGTATTCACTCAAATATTGAAAGATGTGGTACTTTACTCATACAGTAAAATGATGAAAGGATTGGACAGATATCATACAAAATATCTTTACACTCCAAAATCACTGGGTATAACAAACCCCAAAACTACCCCACGGCTAAAGATTACATGTATGGAGTTACACAAAAGACTCCGTCACTAGCATACATGGTTACCAGTCACACTGGCCAATCAAGCAGTCAGCATTACAGGTAGTCACTGACCACCATTCAATTCCTTGATCACTCAAGCTATCAGCGCCCACCAATCGGTCAGCAGCGCCCGACCACCTGCTACTCAACCAGCAACACACTGTTCATTCATCTCTACGGCTGCTATGGTCAGCTTTACTGCTGCTATGGTCAACTTCTATGGTCAGCTGTACTGCTGGTACCTCGTCGACTCGGATCAGCTGAAATTAAATCTAACACCGTGCACTAAAAATGACACGGGCATATACGATAACACGTAATCACGTTATATACGGTAAGCTATACGAATTACATTATCGGCACAACATTACAATGGAATAAACAGGTTCAGAAGCGAACCTACCCGTGTCCGATAACATTCCTATGGTACCAAACGTTCTTAATAAAATGCAACTTTATTGCTAATATAGATCTCCTGTTAAGTCGCATACAAGAATAGAAAATATTTGCATTATACTACGCAAGCCGGAGATACGTAGAAAATATACAACAATAAACTTGGTAGTACAATAGTTATAACTTATAATATACATAAGAAATTAATAAATAACTCACATACCTTGCTACAGCTTCTAGAAGCGACTTTCGCTGTATTGTTAGAACATCTGTAATGACTGCAATCCAGTTATTGAAGTATGACAGGGTAAAACAGCATGAAACCTACGATCCAGTTTAAAGAAACCACGCTCCAGCTGTGAGGAGACACTCTTATGAACACTTTGTGACAAGTCTAGCAAATTTATTATTGTTATCGTCGTCATAACTGTTATTATTATTATTATTATTATTATTATTATTATTATTATTATTTCTAAATCCCCAGCGTGTATAATTTCTGCAAAATGTATAATAACATATACGCAATCTCTATTATTAGTTGTTTGTTTAATATTATCAGTCACACAAAAGGCCTTATCATTTTAAAAGGTGATTACTAAAGTTCATTAATCTTTTTCTGAGCAGGAAATATGTTTAATCAATTTGGAATTCATTAGCCATTCATCTTTGGTAATGTAGTAGTTGTAGTGGGTTTAACAGCACGTCAACACAATGCCCGTAATGGGGTAAGTATATTACTGGAAGAAAGAGGACCGTTTAAAAAATTGTGTATTAAATTATATTACACTATGTTCCTACTGGCCGATAGATCTTAAATTGCTTTCTTTTATTGAAAAAGGGTATCTCAGTCATTACTCTCCGTTGATAGAATGACATATACATATATCCAACCTTAGTATTTTTGGTGTTTATGATTCCTCTGAAAGTTCAGCTTTCGGATATTTTAAAATATTTTAATTTTGAACGGTTTTATTAACATGTTTGTAAAAAGTTAGAGAACAATGTTTACAATGTTCCGTACAACCGATGTTTGGTAATGAAGCAAAAAAGTATGAAAACTTAGGCATATATATCTATAAATAATGTGAATAATCTGCCCCGCAGATACACGTCGTGAACTGCCTTATCCTTTCCAATGTCAGTATTTTGATATGTTGCTGAAATAAGAATATGATCTATAACTTATAAGTATCTAGAGAAATGTTAATACATAAAAATTTAATGGTTCGCAAAATAATGAAAATCATAACGTGCAGATAAAAACAACTAAATTTACATAAATGATATTTAAATCATTTTGTTCCGATGTAATTTGAGAACGGTTGGGTGTATCGCCGTTTGATCGCAATTTGTTAAGGTATGTTCAAACTTTTCATAAAAAATATTTTGTTATACCCGTTGGATCTCCATCAGCGATGTAACCATAACCGACAACTTACGTTCCTACTTAATCTAATATGTATAGTGTTAGACATAATCTTGCAATGAAGTTATCAATGTGATCTGGATTTGTAACGTAGCTTTAACAATTTTTCAGTCATATCGCTACATTGTCTGCAGTGTGGCAGTTTATAGTGGTGTCTAGCACTGGGGCATCAAACCGCAGACATGTAACATCATGTCCCACCCAGTCACATTATCATGACACCAGGTCGACCAGCCCTAACACCACCCTCTTAATGCTGAGCGCCTAGTGAGGCATCTCTTAGTACCATTTTGATAAGTCTTTGGTACGATTCGGCACGGGTTCAAACCTGCGACCTCTCGCATCCAAGGCGGACGCTCTAACCACTAGACCACCAGAGCGCTCTGCAATGAAGTTAAATTATGTTCTGTTTTGTTCTGTCATAAGTGCTCTTTTATTTCTTTTCATAACTGTGTAACTGATATTAGATTTTGCAACGGATACTATATAATTAAGTTATTGCTTAATATGTATCAGTCAGAAAGGTAGAGCAAAGGACAGATAGAGTGAGAGCGAGAAATTGAGAATACCGATTACACTAAAGCTACTTACGTTTTCAATACTCAGTGTGTATATATACCAACTATTTTATTAATATTTTGGTACTAGGATTATTTTGAATAAATAGTAAAGTACTTGTTTTATTTCTAAATATGTACATCCTTCTCCAAGGAACGAATTAGACAATTATCACAATAGTTTTGTCTCTGAAAGTCCACAACGTTATATGGATTAAAATTAAAAGAATGCATAGAAATCTTTGCTGATTAAACAGTTGTATTTTCTAAGGCAGGGGCATCTATTTGTGCAAAGGGCTACGTTTAGTTTACTTCACGTAAATTTTCACACAATCAGGAACTGTGAACAATCAGGATCTTGAGTGTGGTACATGAAGTTGTTAGTTAATGCGCATGTCCAGGCAATTTTAAGGTTGCATTATTAACATGGTAATTATACAGATACATCTAACAGTACGAAGCAAGATCAAAACGATCTTAAAGCTGTTTTACGTAAATCGGCAGATATATTCAATTTCGAACATTCTTATAAAATTAAGCATGTTATATTATATTAGAACACATTATTTGGTTTTCCTGTAGCTAGTTTCAACGGTACTTTAACACTTTTGTTTAGCTATATGATGTATCAGATATTGGATTTAGTACGTTTCCCAAGACACAGTTTGCCTAGCCTTGGCTGGTATCCAAAACGGCAATTTTATTTATCGTGCACGAAGCTCTAACAAGTGATATGGCGCATGTTAATATTCTAGCAATGACAAATGAATACTCTCGTATCCAGGCCTTAAAGCTGTATAAATTCTCAATTACTTGTATAAATGTAACCCTGGGAGAAGGGTGCAGCTATCTTTAATCATAGATTATGAAGACAAGAATGTGAATAGATAAACTGAGTTGCACAATCGACGCTCCTTCACTAAACTGTTTCTTATTATTATGGCAATCCATAGTACGTCTTCATATTATCAATGCATCTTAACTGTTTCTTTTTATAAATAGGCTGAAAAGTAATTTAATATTTGGTCAGCTTTGATGCCAGTGCGAACCGATTTTATCGCTTAAATGCAAGTAATTTTCTGAATCAACCATGACCTCCTTAGAAGTCAACACAAATGATTTATTATTACCCTTGTTGGAAAATATACTCCTTGGACTTATATCTTTCGTAAACGTTCTGAAAGATAAATGTCACAAATGGTTCACTGAACTCCTTACAGGCAATCTTACAATCTATATAAACCATGTGGATGACAGACACGTATTATATTCATTTCTTTAACAAGCCATTACAGATGTATATCTCTGTTCTCTTTGTTTGCATTCATTTGTGCAATACAGTTATATAAACAAATTATTGTTAAGTTTTTAAACTAGACTGTGGTTCACATTGACATTATTTTACCTCACGAATAACAGTATAATAGATCAACCATATATGGCATTTGTTCTAAGAAAAAAGACTTCTTCGATTAATTTATTACAAGAAAAGTTATTTTATCATGCAAGTAAATACACATATTTTAAATAAATGTAAGCCTGGCTGTTACAGAATTGCGAAATAAAGATTAATGTATTTTTATGGTATTTTTGATTCTTAGGAGAAAGATAGAAAACAAGAAGTTGAAGAACAAATATTAACTACTGATCAAAAACATAAGCTATACAGACTCTAGATTCCTGCGAAAACTAAAAGCAAATATGAAAAGAAGGAAAAAAGAAATAATTGAAAAAGAGAAAGAAAGGGTGGTGATGATGATGATGATAATAATTAATAGTAGCGGTGGTGGTGGTGGTAGTATTAAACTTCAAAGCTGTAAAACTGCATGCAACAATACAAAGTCTCCGCTGTTGCAGTCATAGCGAAAATTCTAATGACACCATCCATGTCTGGCAATAAACAACAGCAGTATTGATATAGAACATTTTTACTACAATCATATTTTAATCGTTCATATTTTGAGATATACCGTTATTATTTTAATAGTACTCCCCCTTTCTAATACCACCACTCCCATTGTAGATCAATATATATCTATTATGGTACGTATAAAAATTTAAACAGTACGTTATTAGTCCCGTGAAGAAAGGAAGTGACAGAATTGGATCAGCTGTCACTCGTGTAATTAAATATAACTGTTATATTTCAGGATTGTTGCTGGGGCCCTAGTCTATTTTTAGGCTGGTTTTTGAGGGATTGTTAGGACGATGGTACTAATGCTAATAGTACTCCAATAAACGCCCCCTATTAGAATAATTATTGTATTTATTTTCAAAACACAAATAGCTCTTGTAAATGAAAGATAAACAGTACAATCAGAGTTGTATTTTCTCCAGAATTCGTGCATAAATCGTATCAATTTGCTATAACAAAGTGTTGTTTACTATATTTGCAAAACCATCTGTTCAGTTTGCATATTTTCCCCATCTGAGGTCCATCCATTAATGAACCTAACTTAAGTTTCTTTTCTGTGTTAATATGAAACTATATGATACATATTTGTATTACATTGCTGATACGGAATACGATACAGATATTCAATCTGTTATTCCATATCGCACATCTCAAATTTCATAGTTTGTATCTACTTTTACAATTTAAAAGATTCAGTTATAGCCCACTTATAGAATATCTTGAATGATTAATTGCAATACATTTTACATTTTTCGTAAATTTTGTAATTTGTAGAACTGCAGTCATATGTGCTGTACATTACGGATTTTGCTGTTGGGGATAATGCGATATTGACATAAGTAGCGACAAACAGTTTATGGGCACTTCAAGGTATCTACCAGTATCTACTGCCGATAAATTAGAGTAAGTTGGGGTTGAAAACAATGTGTTGGACAGAATGTTTGACAATGGCTTCTTAGATGATGCTTGCGTACACAATGACACCAAACTTGGCACAGAGAGAGAGAGAGAGAGAGAGAGAGAGAGAGAGAGAGAGAGAGAGCAAGGACTTTGCGGCTACAATCTTAAATTCACAGTTTAAAAATACAAAGTACAAAAGACTCAGGGATTGATGACAAAACATTAAATCATTGTTGAAAATGCCCCCACGTTGGGTGAAAACTTTACTCCACGTTTATTTCAAAACTAAAATCTTTGCAAATCTATTTATTTTAGTGTACAATGAACCAGAGAATTATAGTTATAGTTCCCAGCCACGGTAATGACGACACAGGGAAGATACATTCCACAATATAAACAATTTAACTACCAAACTTAACCCAAATCGACCTGAGTTTCAGAGTTTCAAAATTATGGTCTGCGGAATATTTCAGTAAGTTTAAGGAACTTTTAATTTGTCTATTAATATTACTGATGACTCGAAAATGTTTGTAAAATCGGACGAAACAACTGACTGTAACAAAATAACCGGGTTGGATTTTGGATTTATAACAGAACACTTTTGATGATGATACAAATACAATGTTTATTGATGAATGACTCAAATGAAGAAAGAATTGTGATTAATACGTGCGTGTATAAGATCCAAATACTGGACAAAATTAACACAATCCATACGAACCTAATAATGTAACATAAATGTGAATACAAGTAAATGACCTTACACAGTACAAGGACAAAGGTTAATGATTCACCGTAATTTCACACGACGAAAAGAAAGACGTGTTTTTCTCAGATAGTAAAAATGATTCACGGTACTTTACTTTCACATTGTAAAATGATGTATTCACTCAAATATTGAAAGATGTGGTACTTTACTCATACAGTAAAATGATGAAAGGATTGGACAGATATCATACAAAATATCTTTACACTCCAAAATCACTGGGTATAACAAACCCCAAAACTACCCCACGGCTAAAGATTACATGTATGGAGTTACACAAAAGACTCCGTCACTAGCATACATGGTTACCAGTCACACTGGCCAATCAAGCAGTCAGCATTACAGGTAGTCACTGACCACCATTCAATTCCTTGATCACTCAAGCTATCAGCGCCCACCAATCGGTCAGCAGCGCCCGACCACCTGCTACTCAACCAGCAACACACTGTTCATTCATCTCTACGGCTGCTATGGTCAGCTTTACTGCTGCTATGGTCAACTTCTATGGTCAGCTGTACTGCTGGTACCTCGTCGACTCGGATCAGCTGAAATTAAATCTAACACCGTGCACTAAAAATGACACGGGCATATACGATAACACGTAATCACGTTATATACGGTAAGCTATACGAATTACATTATCGGCACAACATTACAATGGAATAAACAGGTTCAGAAGCGAACCTACCCGTGTCCGATAACATTCCTATGGTACCAAACGTTCTTAATAAAATGCAACTTTATTGCTAATATAGATCTCCTGTTAAGTCGCATACAAGAATAGAAAATATTTGCATTATACTACGCAAGCCGGAGATACGTAGAAAATATACAACAATAAACTTGGTAGTACAATAGTTATAACTTATAATATACATAAGAAATTAATAAATAACTCACATACCTTGCTACAGCTTCTAGAAGCGACTTTCGCTGTATTGTTAGAACATCTGTAATGACTGCAATCCAGTTATTGAAGTATGACAGGGTAAAACAGCATGAAACCTACGATCCAGTTTAAAGAAACCACGCTCCAGCTGTGAGGAGACACTCTTATGAACACTTTGTGACAAGTCTAGCAAATTTATTATTGTTATCGTCGTCATAACTGTTATTATTATTATTATTATTATTATTATTATTATTATTATTATTATTATTATTTCTAAATCCCCAGCGTGTATAATTTCTGCAAAATGTATAATAACATATACGCAATCTCTATTATTAGTTGTTTGTTTAATATTATCAGTCACACAAAAGGCCTTATCATTTTAAAAGGTGATTACTAAAGTTCATTAATCTTTTTCTGAGCAGGAAATATGTTTAATCAATTTGGAATTCATTAGCCATTCATCTTTGGTAATGTAGTAGTTGTAGTGGGTTTAACAGCACGTCAACACAATGCCCGTAATGGGGTAAGTATATTACTGGAAGAAAGAGGACCGTTTAAAAAATTGTGTATTAAATTATATTACACTATGTTCCTACTGGCCGATAGATCTTAAATTGCTTTCTTTTATTGAAAAAGGGTATCTCAGTCATTACTCTCCGTTGATAGAATGACATATACATATATCCAACCTTAGTATTTTTGGTGTTTATGATTCCTCTGAAAGTTCAGCTTTCGGATATTTTAAAATATTTTAATTTTGAACGGTTTTATTAACATGTTTGTAAAAAGTTAGAGAACAATGTTTACAATGTTCCGTACAACCGATGTTTGGTAATGAAGCAAAAAAGTATGAAAACTTAGGCATATATATCTATAAATAATGTGAATAATCTGCCCCGCAGATACACGTCGTGAACTGCCTTATCCTTTCCAATGTCAGTATTTTGATATGTTGCTGAAATAAGAATATGATCTATAACTTATAAGTATCTAGAGAAATGTTAATACATAAAAATTTAATGGTTCGCAAAATAATGAAAATCATAACGTGCAGATAAAAACAACTAAATTTACATAAATGATATTTAAATCATTTTGTTCCGATGTAATTTGAGAACGGTTGGGTGTATCGCCGTTTGATCGCAATTTGTTAAGGTATGTTCAAACTTTTCATAAAAAATATTTTGTTATACCCGTTGGATCTCCATCAGCGATGTAACCATAACCGACAACTTACGTTCCTACTTAATCTAATATGTATAGTGTTAGACATAATCTTGCAATGAAGTTATCAATGTGATCTGGATTTGTAACGTAGCTTTAACAATTTTTCAGTCATATCGCTACATTGTCTGCAGTGTGGCAGTTTATAGTGGTGTCTAGCACTGGGGCATCAAACCGCAGACATGTAACATCATGTCCCACCCAGTCACATTATCATGACACCAGGTCGACCAGCCCTAACACCACCCTCTTAATGCTGAGCGCCTAGTGAGGCATCTCTTAGTACCATTTTGATAAGTCTTTGGTACGATTCGGCACGGGTTCAAACCTGCGACCTCTCGCATCCAAGGCGGACGCTCTAACCACTAGACCACCAGAGCGCTCTGCAATGAAGTTAAATTATGTTCTGTTTTGTTCTGTCATAAGTGCTCTTTTATTTCTTTTCATAACTGTGTAACTGATATTAGATTTTGCAACGGATACTATATAATTAAGTTATTGCTTAATATGTATCAGTCAGAAAGGTAGAGCAAAGGACAGATAGAGTGAGAGCGAGAAATTGAGAATACCGATTACACTAAAGCTACTTACGTTTTCAATACTCAGTGTGTATATATACCAACTATTTTATTAATATTTTGGTACTAGGATTATTTTGAATAAATAGTAAAGTACTTGTTTTATTTCTAAATATGTACATCCTTCTCCAAGGAACGAATTAGACAATTATCACAATAGTTTTGTCTCTGAAAGTCCACAACGTTATATGGATTAAAATTAAAAGAATGCATAGAAATCTTTGCTGATTAAACAGTTGTATTTTCTAAGGCAGGGGCATCTATTTGTGCAAAGGGCTACGTTTAGTTTACTTCACGTAAATTTTCACACAATCAGGAACTGTGAACAATCAGGATCTTGAGTGTGGTACATGAAGTTGTTAGTTAATGCGCATGTCCAGGCAATTTTAAGGTTGCATTATTAACATGGTAATTATACAGATACATCTAACAGTACGAAGCAAGATCAAAACGATCTTAAAGCTGTTTTACGTAAATCGGCAGATATATTCAATTTCGAACATTCTTATAAAATTAAGCATGTTATATTATATTAGAACACATTATTTGGTTTTCCTGTAGCTAGTTTCAACGGTACTTTAACACTTTTGTTTAGCTATATGATGTATCAGATATTGGATTTAGTACGTTTCCCAAGACACAGTTTGCCTAGCCTTGGCTGGTATCCAAAACGGCAATTTTATTTATCGTGCACGAAGCTCTAACAAGTGATATGGCGCATGTTAATATTCTAGCAATGACAAATGAATACTCTCGTATCCAGGCCTTAAAGCTGTATAAATTCTCAATTACTTGTATAAATGTAACCCTGGGAGAAGAGTGCAGCTATCTTTAATCATAGATTATGAAGACAAGAATGTGAATAGATAAACTGAGTTGCACAATCGACGCTCCTTCACTAAACTGTTTCTTATTATTATGGCAATCCATAGTACGTCTTCATATTATCAATGCATCTTAACTGTTTCTTTTTATAAATAGGCTGAAAAGTAATTTAATATTTGGTCAGCTTTGATGCCAGTGCGAACCGATTTTATCGCTTAAATGCAAGTAATTTTCTGAATCAACCATGACCTCCTTAGAAGTCAACACAAATGATTTATTATTACCCTTGTTGGAAAATATACTCCTTGGACTTATATCTTTCGTAAACGTTCTGAAAGATAAATGTCACAAATGGTTCACTGAACTCCTTACAGGCAATCTTACAATCTATATAAATCATGTGGATGACAGACACGTATTATATTCATTTCTTTAACAAGCCATTACAGATGTATATCTCTGTTCTCTTTGTTTGCATTCATTTATGCAATACAGTTATATAAACAAATTATTGTTAAGTTTTTAAACTAGACTGTGGTTCACATTGACATTATTTTACCTCACGAATAACAGTATAATAGATCAACCATATATGGCATTTGTTCTAAGAAAAAAGACTTCTTCGATTAATTTATTACAAGAAAAGTTATTTTATCATGCAAGTAAATACACATATTTTAAATAAATGTAAGCCTGGCTGTTACAGAATTGCGAAATAAAGATTAATGTATTTTTATGGTATTTTTGATTCTTAGGAGAAAGATAGAAAACAAGAAGTTGAAGAACAAATATTAACTACTGATCAAAAACATAAGCTATACAGACTCTAGATTCCTGCGAAAACTAAAAGCAAAAATGAAAAGAAGGAAAAAAGAAATAATTGAAAAAGAGAAAGAAAGGGTGGTGATGATGATGATGATAATAATTAATAGTAGCGGTGGTGGTGGTGGTAGTATTAAACTTCAAAGCTGTAAAACTGCATGCAACAATACAAAGTCTCCGCTGTTGCAGTCATAGCGAAAATTCTAATGACACCATCCATGTCTGGCAATAAACAACAGCAGTATTGATATAGAACATTTTTACTACAATCATATTTTAATCGTTCATATTTTGAGATATACCGTTATTATTTTAATAGTACTCCCCCTTTCTAATACCACCACTCCCATTGTAGATCAATATATATCTATTATGGTACGTATAAAAATTTAAACAGTACGTTATTAGTCCCGTGAAGAAAGGAAGTGACAGAATTGGATCAGCTGTCACTCGTGTAATTAAATATAACTGTTATATTTCAGGATTGTTGCTGGGGCCCTAGTCTATTTTTAGGCTGGTTTTTGAGGGATTGTTAGGACGATGGTACTAATGCTAATAGTACTCCAATAAACGCCCCCTATTAGAATAATTATTGTATTTATTTTCAAAACACAAATAGCTCTTGTAAATGAAAGATAAACAGTACAATCAGAGTTGTATTTTCTCCAGAATACGTGCATAAATCGTATCAATTTGCAATAACAAAGTGTTGTTTACTATATTTGCAAAACCATCTGTTCAGTTTGCATATTTTCCCTATCTGAGGTCCATCCATTAATGAACCTAACTTAAGTTTCTTTTCTGTGTTAATATGAAACTATATGATACATATTTGTATTACATTGCTGATACGGAATACGATACAGATATTCAATCTGTTATTCCATATCGCACATCTCAAATTTCATAGTTTGTATCTACTTTTACAATTTAAAAGATTCAGTTATAGCCCACTTATAGAATATCTTGAATGATTAATTGCAATACATTTTACATTTTTCGTAAATTTTGTAATTTGTAGAACTGCAGTCATATGTGCTGTACATTACGGATTTTGCTGTTGGGGATAATGCGATATTGACATAAGTAGCGACAAACAGTTTATGGGCACTTCAAGGTATCTACCAGTATCTACTGCCGATAAATTAGAGTAAGTTGGGGTTGAAAACAATGTGTTGGACAGAATGTTTGACAATGGCTTCTCAGATGATGCTTGCGTACACAATGACACCAAACTTGGCACAGAGAGAGAGAGAGAGAGAGAGAGAGAGAGAGAGAGAGAGAGCAAGGACTTTGCGGCTACAATCTTAAATTCACAGTTTAAAAATACAAAGTACAAAAGACTCAGGGATTGATGACAAAACATTAAATCATTGTTGAAAATGCCCCCACGTTGGGTGAAAACTTTACCCCACGTTTATTTCAAAACTTAAATCTTTGCAAATCTATTTACTTTAGTGTACAATGAACCAGAGAATTATAGTTATAGTTCCCAGCCACGGTAATGACGACACAGGGAAGATACATTCCACAATATAAACAATTTAACTACCAAACTTAACCCAAATCGACCTGAGTTTCAGAGTTTCAAAATTATGGTCTGCGGAATATTTCAGTAAGTTTAAGGAACTTTTAATTTGTCTATTAATATTACTGATGACTCGAAAATGTTTGTAAAATCGGACGAAACAACTGACTGTAACAAAATAACCGGGTTGGATTTTGGATTTATAACAGAACACTTTTGATGGTGATACAAATACAATGTTTATTGATGAATGACTCAAATGAAGAAAGAATTGTGATTAATACGTGCGTATATAAGATCCAAATACTGGACAAAATTAACACAATCCACACGAACCTAATAATGTAACATAAATGTGAATACAAGTAAATGACCTTACACAGTACAAGGACAAAGGTTAATGATTCACCGTAATTTCACACGACGAAAAGAAAGACGTGTTTTTCTCAGATAGTAAAAATGATTCACGGTACTTTACTTTCACATTGTAAAATGATGTATTCACTCAAATATTGAAAGATGTGGTACTTTACTCATACAGTAAAATGATGAAAGGATTGGACAGATATCATACAAAATATCTTTACACTCCAAAATCACTGGGTATAACAAACCCCAAAACTACCCCACGGCTAAAGATTACATGTATGGAGTTACACAAAAGACTCCGTCACTAGCATACATGGTTACCAGTCACACTGGCCAATCAAGCAGTCAGCATTACAGGTAGTCACTGACCACCATTCAATTCCTTGATCACTCAAGCTATCAGCGCCCACCAATCGGTCAGCAGCGCCCGACCACCTGCTACTCAACCAGCAACACACTGTTCATTCATCTCTACGGCTGCTATGGTCAGCTTTACTGCTGCTATGGTCAACTTCTATGGTCAGCTGTACTGCTGGTACCTCGTCGACTCGGATCAGCTGAAATTAAATCTAACACCGTGCACTAAAAATGACACGGGCATATACGATAACACGTAATCACGTTATATACGGTAAGCTATACGAATTACATTATCGGCACAACATTACAATGGAATAAACAGGTTCAGAAGCGAACCTACCCGTGTCCGATAACATTCCTATGGTACCAAACGTTCTTAATAAAATGCAACTTTATTGCTAATATAGATCTCCTGTTAAGTCGCATACAAGAATAGAAAATATTTGCATTATACTACGCAAGCCGGAGATACGTAGAAAATATACAACAATAAACTTGGTAGTACAATAGTTATAACTTATAATATACATAAGAAATTAATAAATAACTCACATACCTTGCTACAGCTTCTAGAAGCGACTTTCGCTGTATTGTTAGAACATCTGTAATGACTGCAATCCAGTTATTGAAGTATGACAGGGTAAAACAGCATGAAACCTACGATCCAGTTTAAAGAAACCACGCTCCAGCTGTGAGGAGACACTCTTATGAACACTTTGTGACAAGTCTAGCAAATTTATTATTGTTATCGTCGTCATAACTGTTATTATTATTATTATTATTATTATTATTATTATTATTATTATTATTATTATTTCTAAATCCCCAGCGTGTATAATTTCTGCAAAATGTATAATAACATATACGCAATCTCTATTATTAGTTGTTTGTTTAATATTATCAGTCACACAAAAGGCCTTATCATTTTAAAAGGTGATTACTAAAGTTCATTAATCTTTTTCTGAGCAGGAAATATGTTTAATCAATTTGGAATTCATTAGCCATTCATCTTTGGTAATGTAGTAGTTGTAGTGGGTTTAACAGCACGTCAACACAATGCCCGTAATGGGGTAAGTATATTACTGGAAGAAAGAGGACCGTTTAAAAAATTGTGTATTAAATTATATTACACTATGTTCCTACTGGCCGATAGATCTTAAATTGCTTTCTTTTATTGAAAAAGGGTATCTCAGTCATTACTCTCCGTTGATAGAATGACATATACATATATCCAACCTTAGTATTTTTGGTGTTTATGATTCCTCTGAAAGTTCAGCTTTCGGATATTTTAAAATATTTTAATTTTGAACGGTTTTATTAACATGTTTGTAAAAAGTTAGAGAACAATGTTTACAATGTTCCGTACAACCGATGTTTGGTAATGAAGCAAAAACGTATGAAAACTTAGGCATATATATCTATAAATAATGTGAATAATCTGCCCCGCAGATACACGTCGTGAACTGCCTTATCCTTTCCAATGTCAGTATTTTGATATGTTGCTGAAATAAGAATATGATCTATAACTTATAAGTATCTAGAGAAATGTTAATACATAAAAATTTAATGGTTCGCAAAATAATGAAAATCATAACGTGCAGATAAAAACAACTAAATTTACATAAATGATATTTAAATCATTTTGTTCCGATGTAATTTGAGAACGGTTGGGTGTATCGCCGTTTGATCGCAATTTGTTAAGGTATGTTCAAACTTTTCATAAAAAATATTTTGTTATACCCGTTGGATCTCCATCAGCGATGTAACCATAACCGACAACTTACGTTCCTACTTAATCTAATATGTATAGTGTTAGACATAATCTTGCAATGAAGTTATCAATGTGATCTGGATTTGTAACGTAGCTTTAACAATTTTTCAGTCATATCGCTACATTGTCTGCAGTGTGGCAGTTTATAGTGGTGTCTAGCACTGGGGCATCAAACCGCAGACATGTAACATCATGTCCCACCCAGTCACATTATCATGACACCAGGTCGACCAGCCCTAACACCACCCTCTTAATGCTGAGCGCCTAGTGAGGCATCTCTTAGTACCATTTTGATAAGTCTTTGGTACGATTCGGCACGGGTTCAAACCTGCGACCTCTCGCATCCAAGGCGGACGCTCTAACACCAGAGCGCTCTGCAATGAAGTTAAATTATGTTCTGTTTTGTTCTGTCATAAGTGCTCTTTTATTTCTTTTCATAACTGTGTAACTGATATTAGATTTTGCAACGGATACTATATAATTAAGTTATTGCTTAATATGTATCAGTCAGAAAGGTAGAGCAAAGGACAGATAGAGTGAGAGCGAGAAATTGAGAATACCGATTACACTAAAGCTACTTACGTTTTCAATACTCAGTGTGTATATATACCAACTATTTTATTAATATTTTGGTACTAGGATTATTTTGAATAAATAGTAAAGTACTTGTTTTATTTCTAAATATGTACATCCTTCTCCAAGGAACGAATTAGACAATTATCACAATAGTTTTGTCTCTGAAAGTCCACAACGTTATATGGATTAAAATTAAAAGAATGCATAGAAATCTTTGCTGATTAAACAGTTGTATTTTCTAAGGCAGGGGCATCTATTTGTGCAAAGGGCTACGTTTAGTTTACTTCACGTAAATTTTCACACAATCAGGAACTGTGAACAATCAGGATCTTGAGTGTGGTACATGAAGTTGTTAGTTAATGCGCATGTCCAGGCAATTTTAAGGTTGCATTATTAACATGGTAATTATACAGATACATCTAACAGTACGAAGCAAGATCAAAACGATCTTAAAGCTGTTTTACGTAAATCGGCAGATATATTCAATTTCGAACATTCTTATAAAATTAAGCATGTTATATTATATTAGAACACATTATTTGGTTTTCCTGTAGCTAGTTTCAACGGTACTTTAACACTTTTGTTTAGCTATATGATGTATCAGATATTGGATTTAGTACGTTTCCCAAGACACAGTTTGCCTAGCCTTGGCTGGTATCCAAAACGGCAATTTTATTTATCGTGCACGAAGCTCTAACAAGTGATATGGCGCATGTTAATATTCTAGCAATGACAAATGAATACTCTCGTATCCAGGCCTTAAAGCTGTATAAATTCTCAATTACTTGTATAAATGTAACCCTGGGAGAAGAGTGCAGCTATCTTTAATCATAGATTATGAAGACAAGAATGTGAATAGATAAACTGAGTTGCACAATCGACGCTCCTTCACTAAACTGTTTCTTATTATTATGGCAATCCATAGTACGTCTTCATATTATCAATGCATCTTAACTGTTTCTTTTTATAAATAGGCTGAAAAGTAATTTAATATTTGGTCAGCTTTGATGCCAGTGCGAACCGATTTTATCGCTTAAATGCAAGTAATTTTCTGAATCAACCATGACCTCCTTAGAAGTCAACACAAATGATTTATTATTACCCTTGTTGGAAAATATACTCCTTGGACTTATATCTTTCGTAAACGTTCTGAAAGATAAATGTCACAAATGGTTCACTGAACTCCTTACAGGCAATCTTACAATCTATATAAATCATGTGGATGACAGACACGTATTATATTCATTTCTTTAACAAGCCATTACAGATGTATATCTCTGTTCTCTTTGTTTGCATTCATTTATGCAATACAGTTATATAAACAAATTATTGTTAAGTTTTTAAACTAGACTGTGGTTCACATTGACATTATTTTACCTCACGAATAACAGTATAATAGATCAACCATATATGGCATTTGTTCTAAGAAAAAAGACTTCTTCGATTAATTTATTACAAGAAAAGTTATTTTATCATGCAAGTAAATACACATATTTTAAATAAATGTAAGCCTGGCTGTTACAGAATTGCGAAATAAAGATTAATGTATTTTTATGGTATTTTTGATTCTTAGGAGAAAGATAGAAAACAAGAAGTTGAAGAACAAATATTAACTACTGATCAAAAACATAAGCTATACAGACTCTAGATTCCTGCGAAAACTAAAAGCAAAAATGAAAAGAAGGAAAAAAGAAATAATTGAAAAAGAGAAAGAAAGGGTGGTGATGATGATGATGATAATAATTAATAGTAGCGGTGGTGGTGGTGGTAGTATTAAACTTCAAAGCTGTAAAACTGCATGCAACAATACAAAGTCTCCGCTGTTGCAGTCATAGCGAAAATTCTAATGACACCATCCATGTCTGGCAATAAACAACAGCAGTATTGATATAGAACATTTTTACTACAATCATATTTTAATCGTTCATATTTTGAGATATACCGTTATTATTTTAATAGTACTCCCCCTTTCTAATACCACCACTCCCATTGTAGATCAATATATATCTATTATGGTACGTATAAAAATTTAAACAGTACGTTATTAGTCCCGTGAAGAAAGGAAGTGACAGAATTGGATCAGCTGTCACTCGTGTAATTAAATATAACTGTTATATTTCAGGATTGTTGCTGGGGCCCTAGTCTATTTTTAGGCTGGTTTTTGAGGGATTGTTAGGACGATGGTACTAATGCTAATAGTACTCCAATAAACGCCCCCTATTAGAATAATTATTGTATTTATTTTCAAAACACAAATAGCTCTTGTAAATGAAAGATAAACAGTACAATCAGAGTTGTATTTTCTCCAGAATTCGTGCATAAATCGTATCAATTTGCTATAACAAAGTGTTGTTTACTATATTTGCAAAACCATCTGTTCAGTTTGCATATTTTCCCCATCTGAGGTCCATCCATTAATGAACCTAACTTAAGTTTCTTTTCTGTGTTAATATGAAACTATATGATACATATTTGTATTACATTGCTGATACGGAATACGATACAGATATTCAATCTGTTATTCCATATCGCACATCTCAAATTTCATAGTTTGTATCTACTTTTACAATTTAAAAGATTCAGTTATAGCCCACTTATAGAATATCTTGAATGATTAATTGCAATACATTTTACATTTTTCGTAAATTTTGTAATTTGTAGAACTGCAGTCATATGTGCTGTACATTACGGATTTTGCTGTTGGGGATAATGCGATATTGACATAAGTAGCGACAAACAGTTTATGGGCACTTCAAGGTATCTACCAGTATCTACTGCCGATAAATTAGAGTAAGTTGGGGTTGAAAACAATGTGTTGGACAGAATGTTTGACAATGGCTTCTCAGATGATGCTTGCGTACACAATGACACCAAACTTGGCACAGAGAGAGAGAGAGAGAGAGAGAGAGAGAGAGAGAGAGAGAGAGAGAGAGCAAGGACTTTGCGGCTACAATCTTAAATTCACAGTTTAAAAATACAAAGTACAAAAGACTCAGGGATTGATGACAAAACATTAAATCATTGTTGAAAATGCCCCCACGTTGGGTGAAAACTTTACCCCACGTTTATTTCAAAACTTAAATCTTTGCAAATCTATTTACTTTAGTGTACAATGAACCAGAGAATTATAGTTATAGTTCCCAGCCACGGTAATGACGACACAGGGAAGATACATTCCACAATATAAACAATTTAACTACCAAACTTAACCCAAATCGACCTGAGTTTCAGAGTTTCAAAATTATGGTCTGCGGAATATTTCAGTAAGTTTAAGGAACTTTTAATTTGTCTATTAATATTACTGATGACTCGAAAATGTTTGTAAAATCGGACGAAACAACTGACTGTAACAAAATAACCGGGTTGGATTTTGGATTTATAACAGAACACTTTTGATGGTGATACAAATACAATGTTTATTGATGAATGACTCAAATGAAGAAAGAATTGTGATTAATACGTGCGTGTATAAGATCCAAATACTGGACAAAATTAACACAATCCACACGAACCTAATAATGTAACATAAATGTGAATACAAGTAAATGACCTTACACAGTACAAGGACAAAGGTTAATGATTCACCGTAATTTCACACGACGAAAAGAAAGACGTGTTTTTCTCAGGTAGTAAAAATGATTCACGGTACCTTACTTTCACATTGTAAAATGATGTATTCACTCAAATATTGAAAGATGTGGTACTTTACTCATACAGTAAAATGATGAAAGGATTGGACAGATATCATACAAAATATCTTTACACTCCAAAATCACTGGGTATAACAAACCCCAAAATTACCCCACGGCTAAAGATTACATGTATGGAGTTACACAAAAGACTCCGTCACTAGCATACATGGTTACCAGTCACACTGGCCAATCAAGCAGTCAGCATTACAGGTAGTCACTGACCACCATTCAATTCCTTGATCAATCAAGCTATCAGCGCCCACCAATCGGTCAGCAGCGCCCGACCACCTGCTACTCAACCAGCAACACACTGTTCATTCATCTCTACGGCTGCTATGGTCCGCTTTACTGCTGCTATGGTCAACTTCTATGGTCAGCTGTACTGCTGGTACCTCGTCGACTCGGATCAGCTGAAATTAAATCTAACACCGTGCACTAAAAATGACACGGGCATATACGATAACACGTAATCACGTTATATACGGTAAGCTATACGAATTACATTATCGGCACAACATTACAATGGAATAAACAGGTTCAGAAGCGAACCTACCCGTGTCCGATAACATTCCTATGGTACCAAACGTTCTTAATAAAATGCAACTTTATTGCTAATATAGATCTCCTGTTAAGTCGCATACAAGAATAGAAAATATTTGCATTATACTACGCAAGCCGGAGATACATAGAAAATATACAAAAATAAACGTGGTAGTACAATAATAGTTATAACTTATAATATACATAAAGAATTAATAAATAACTCGCTTACAACTACAAGCACGTCCTTAAGTAGAGTGCTCACTGACAAGACGTTCCGTAGAGAGCTCACTGACAAGACGTTCCGTAATCTTAAGATTTCGTTCTACGGTGTGGCATTGATACACAGACAATGTAACCCTACATCGTGTGTGCGCTTGATGAATTGGTTTTTCCCATCGAAAGCACATCGCACGTGCGGCATAGGATGAACCGGACTCACTGTTTCCAAATATTGTATAATATACATAAATCACCCTCGAGTATCGTTGTACACAAAAACAAAGCCCGAGTACGCGTTTTTAATAAATAAAGAGATTTATACAATTCCGTGACACTGATACATGTTTGCAACGTTAAGGTTGACACATCGAATACAGGAACAGCTGTTTTGGCTGTGATGCAAATGTATAATTATTACGTATTGCTGAGCCTTTTTCATGACTAGACACATGCAGGGAAGTGTATGGCTGTTTATATTGAAAATTTTTCCGACATTCAAGTAGAAAACAATGAGAAGAAAATAGAACAATATTGTTTAGAAATTTCAACTTAAAATTATCCAAATTAATATTTACAGTCGTCCACATGTTAGACAGATATCGAATCTTCGTTTCTTAATGAAATATATGCTTAAATTATCAACTTTGATTTCAGTGTATCAATACTTTCTTTAAAAAACATAATTGATCTTCTTTATTCTGTATAAAAGAAATATCTGACACATATTTGTCTGTGCTTGCATACCTAATCTGAATGATGTTAATTCTTATTTACTCCGCTTTTGGACTGATGCATGTGGGATGTGTATATTGTTATGCATGGTACAATAAAAAGAAATACTGACCAAACAAGGACATGATCTGTAATGCTCAGCACAAAGGTTTTTTTTAATAAATACATGAGATCTGGGCAACACGTTTTTGACGCTAACACAAAAGGGGACGTCCTTGTATCGAAGTGTGTCACCGGTATGTTGGTGTCTAATCTCGCCGATATTCCAGATTTGCACTGGCTATAAACACATATGCACAATCATTTACTTCATAATCCATTACATGTGGCCTTAAATTTTGCAGCATTATAGTTTCTTAATTCCATACGACAAAGCTAAAAATATGTTAATTGATCACAAAAAATTCGAGAGTACATTAGACCTAAATATAAGATTATATACGTGTATACCGGGTAGTGTGTCCTATGTACACATGTGAAAACCAATTATTTCTTCTCTGAAGCATTAAATACCTGTTGAAAAACATGTTATTAGCCAACAAGATGTGGACTGTGTTTTTAACAAAGCAAAAGTAATCAAAAGCAAATATCGTTTATAAATTATAAAGTATAATGCATTAATAATGTACTTGCTGTTAAGATGGCTGTCTAGTATCCGACGACACTTCAGCAAGGTCTTTAGCGAAGATCATCCTAAGCTCAGGTCACGCAAAGCGACAAACGTCTCTATTAAAGTAACGTTGGAACAAGAGCACATTCCCTCCTAACCAGAAACGATTATAAAGAGAAAATTAGAAATACGGTAGGTACCATAGCATATATAGCAATACACCAGGGCCGCCATAGCAGGCTATATTTATAAGGGGAAAATTAGTCAGGACAAGCAGTTTTTTTGTTTTGTTTTCTTCACCGAAGCCTCCAAGAGGTTTCTAGAACTCGAAGCACAATCGGATACCACACAAAGCTTCCAATGACTAGAAACTAGCCCAAAAACCACCGCCCACCCAGAATCCATATAGTAACCCTGGCATTTTTTGAACCTGGCTACAGAGCTCATAGCGACCAGCTCACACACCATAATTAGCGAGACGCCAACACAAGTACCGCAATGTACCCACATCTAAAACTATACGATAGACTCAACAGCCCATTAGATACGTGCCCTTGTAGAAAATATTGAGACCCCACAATTGGGAAAATACGTTCGACAACTAAAATAGCTCAAGCAACTCGAAATCAATGACAGAAATGTTGTTGTAGCAAAATACAGTGCTCCAGAGGTATCCGGGTAGAACGAGAGCCATAGCAAAGCAAGAAACAGTCCGGATAACCTTTTAAGAAATGGAATTCTAGTCGGTAAGAGGGCGGAGGTATCGATCAAACAATAGAACACTTTCATGTCTTCATTGAGGACCTCTAAGGATTTGGGTAACTATCAAAGTGAGACGTTGTATATATCATTTGAAAGACGATATGGACGAACGGCTAGACGAGGTCCGCCAAGTAAGCTATGGGAGCCATCTACCTCGACAAACGCAAGTCCGAAATTTTGTTCAGGACGACAAAAACGGACACGGGAAGAACGTTCAAACAGACTGATCTCCTGACCAACCAAAAAGCATGCTTCGCTTGGGCACATATCTTCTATCCTAAACGAACCAAATCTGTAGACGAAGTAGTATATATCCACGACCGCGTGCATACAGCACCATTGACACAAACGAGATAGGCGTTCTAAGAGATCGTAGCCGAGGAAGAAATGGCCTACCAGACGGCGGTGGAAGTATCCTTGCCAGAAGAGGCATGAACCCTCCAGATAGCTT
>JAECUM010051614.1:0-13477 GCA_016617855.1 Megalonaias nervosa | reverse complement strand
ATATATATATATATATATATATATATATATATATATATATATATATATATATATATATATATAAGACCAAGTCAACCTAACATAAAATAATAATACATACAACAGTCAACCTGAAAGGTCAAGGTCAAGGTCAAGGTCAAAGTTAAAAACTTGAATGTCAATTATTTTTTATTTTAAATAAATAAATATATATAATGAACTACGAAAACATTAATGATATTATTTCTGCTATTAAAAAATTACAACGTGACGGAATAAAAATATCCGATAATCTTGATCGTCAGAAAATTATGTGCGATTTTGAATCATTACAACAACGAAAATTCGAGAATAAATACACATTACCATCTAATTATAGATTCGTGAAATTAATTTATCAATCCATGTTAGAATCCTTGGCAATGATAAACGACACACAGGTAAAGCTATTTGCACCTCTTGCACGTTCAATCGAAAAGATCAGATCCGAATTATCTCACGAGTACGAAAGAAAAAAGATTGTGGACAATCGTGTAATGCAATTAAGAAAGATTATGTTATTTGATTCTGTCAAAAGTGACACTGAGAGCAGCGACAGTGAAGGTGGACCTTTGACTGTGGTGATGGCTAAACAAAACCCTTGGCAAAATTGACAGAGTCGAACTATGCAGTAAAAAAAATATTTATTTATTCTGGTTTTTTATTTTAAGTTAAGAGGACAGAGTTATCTGACATATTCAAATATTATCCGCTGATCATATTTTGTTGAAAATGCAGATTTGTTTGTTTTATTTGCGACAAATTGTACCGATTATGAATGTATGCGAAAATATTTGGCAGCTGCATTTATTGATGGAAAAGTTATTTCTTGGCCTGTTTCTGCATTTATGGATTTAATAGCTCTCTTTCCAAATACTTTACACCTTCCTGTATTTCCACGTGCAGAATTTTGACTCTGTGTAATAGCTTGCAGGTTACATAAATGATTATTTTTGGGATTTCCATCAATATGATCAATTACAAGTCCATCTTTAATGACCCCATGAAAACATTCGTAGATGAATTTATGTGATAAATAATGTTTTTTCCAAGCACTGAATCTGAGATAACCAGTATTAATGACGTTACCGACTGGGTTTTTCGATCGACAATTTCTGATCACACCATCACGAGATGCTTCATAATTTTTAATAATTGGATGCGTTACAAATTCGTTTTGCTCCATTTATATAATAATATTATTTGTCCAAATCGTTTTTTTTTTTGGAAAATCTAGCGAGATAATCTTCTGCGGTTTTTATAGGAGATTCGACATTTTTTTATCGTAATGTCGTTTTAGTTCTCTATATTTTTTACCACCACATTTTACACATAACTGAGTTTTTCCTCTAACTCCAACACCACAATGCACACACGGTTTTGGTCCTAGATTACTATGTCTAACGCTTTGCATATGGTAGCCGCAGAATTCATTCACGCATGTTTTGTTACAAGGAGAAATATATCCGATCATAAGCCAATTACATCGATTCTTTGTTTGAATCATTATATATATACTAAAATTTAATTTAAATATTTGTCTTAATTATAATAATGGAGGAATTATCCGCAATTGAACCTTCCGCCGTCTCAGCGGGAGCTAGATTTGATCTTGACAGACTACCAGAATATAAATTTAGTTCTTCGATGCAAGATCTGGCTTTAAAAAATCAGGATGTAACCAAACGTATCCGTGAAGCCAAGAAGGAATTTCGTGACGATGGTGCGGCTCATGTGTGGTCAACATTCAGGATCGGAAATGTTGTCGATACTATAATGAATGACAGACGAGGAAGAGAGCTTATTAACCGTCTTGATATTCAAAAATATTTCATTTTAATAGACTTTATTGTAAGGACAGACGACGACACTTGGATTATCCGTGACAAATATGATCCAGTACGCATGCAGTCGGGAAATAATATTGTCCTCTTGAATAATAAATCCAAGCCCGGAATACTTACTGGTATTGACAAACCGTATTATGAACGAGTATACCCTGTGACTGCGGTTGTCTATGCAATATATCCGCTGAATAATAAATCTAACGTTGGGGATCTCAAGCCGATGAGACTGTCAGAGTCAAGAATAAATTGTGTAGCTGAACGGGTTACAGAACACTTCACAAACGCGATACGTGGTAATGGTTTAACAGATTTACGACGTAAAAAAATAAATACATGGGCAGAAGCAGTTAAAGATACTGGAGCATCTATTAAAGATGTTGCTGAGCTGGGAAAGATATTAAAATTCCCAATAACAGTGAAGACGTTAACCGGAGAGATTTTGTATAAATCGAAATATGAATCAAGAGGAGCTTCGATAGATATTATTGATCATAACGCACACGCATGGACTATGGCAGTAACAATATTTCCACGAGACAGAACGGTTAAATTTTATAATGGTTATATATTTGATTTTATCAGGAATATCAGTAAAAGTGACCTATGTCTGTTTGGTTGTTTCAAAGTTCAGAATATGATTATTATGATCAATTTGTACGGCCTAATGGTGATATTTATCGTACAGAATCTCTTCATGGAGAAATGAAAAATCTTGCGCTGAAATATACTTCTCACGATGTCAAGGTTAGACAATTACTGAATAATTGTTTTACCGTTCCCTCAGTTGCTGCTCACTTTTCTCAGGAGAAAAATTCATGGAAACCGACACGATTGGAATTTATTGAAGATGTCCAGAAAAGTTGTATTGAATACGGGCACGGTGGATTATGGAATACTAAATACAAGTATAGCGACGTTATCTCCGTTGATATGGCAGCGTGTTATCCTGGAAGTTTTCGTGGACACGGAGAATGTTCTAAATACTTCAAGAGATTTCGACATCCATCACATAAGATGACCAGAGTTGCGATAGACGGACCCTTACTAGATTTTGACCTGACTGGATTCGCCTACACAGAATCATTCGAGTTTACGGAAAATCTCCATCCGATTACTTATGCTTGGTTTGGAAGACATTTTTCAGAAAAATGTTGGGTTCCAATAGTACTATTACGATATATGCTTGATAATAAAATATTGATATCATCAAGGGTAAATGAAGCGATTATATCGTATCGTCCACAGAAGCAAGTTTGGTTACCAGAACCGGATAAGTTCGATATAGAAAAGGATGTCAGGAGAGAATTTCCTGATCTTAACGAAGATGGTATTGTTAATATATCTAAATACAGGAAAGAAAGCGATGAGAAACTTGCAAAAGATCTTGGTAGAAAGATAGTCGGTAAATTTACACAAGGAGGATCATATGATCATAAACGACACTGTACAAGATTAATTATGGACGATGCTGAACTCGATTTTATAATCGCTGATACAACGGAAAAAAATACATTTATAAATCGAAGTAATGCTTATTTATCAGACGGAACCAAACTAGGTACAGTTGTGAGCTATACTGATGGCGACTCACCGCAGTTTACTCATTTAAGATCTTCAATGCTAGCCTACGTTTCGATAAATCTACTGTCTATGATAAATAGATTTCCTCGTTACGCTGTCAGAGTTGCTACGGATTCGTTTTATATAAATAAAAAATATGCGGATTTGTTAAAACCGCTACTTGGTAATGGTGAATGGGGATCATGGAGAATAAAACAAGAAAATATACTTAGTTATTATGAATCTGCCGACGTTGAAATTAAGGAAATATATTACAAAAATAATCAAATATCAGAATTGTCGTCAGCACTATCTGTATATGATCCTGTGGCCAGACATAAGACTGTTTATCTTAATGGATGTGGTGGTTCAGGTAAAACAACTCGTGCGATTAAATTATTCCTGAACAACCATTCAGATATAATTGTTTTGACACCGACACATAAACTCGCCAGAGAAATAAAAGAACGAGGAGTAAAATCATGTAAATATCATAGTTTCTTCAGATGGTGCGGAGACAAATGGACTCCTGAGCGAATGGGTGAGAAATATATACCTAAGTATATTATCTGGGACGAGATAGACACGGTATCGTTGGAAATATTAAAAATATTCCTTGAATGGTTATTGACTAAAAATACTGCTGTAATAATGTGTGGCGATCATGGTCAACCACCACCTTTTATTGGTCAATCTCCACATGAGTGGTTAAAAAATAATGTAGATTACTACGCAGAAATAAATGATGATCATAGAGCTATTGATGAATCGTTGAAAGAGTTTAAAAGGTTAATCAGACTGCAGCCAGATGAAATACAATGTGAGATAATGCGTAAAGTAATTCCAGAAACTACTATGAATGATTTTTTGAATTTATGGAGACCTGCTGATTTGATAGTTGTGAGTAGAAAGATAGTTCGTGATGAACTGCAAGAGAAATTATTTACGTTACACAAAGAAAAGTTTTCAAATCTACCTGTACCATTATGTTATCTGGGCGATAACATAATGGTACAGGTAGATTTGAAAACTTTTCAGATACTCGACGACAGAATATTGAAGTTGAAATTCCTGGTGGTGGAATACAAAATCTTGTATTGAATGATACTGTTTTGGTTGCTGTTGATGTTGTTGAGAGCACATTAAGCATTAATAAATCGCCGTGGACGTTAGGATATGCTATAACGATTCACTCGTCACAGGGATTAACTATTTCTGATACAAATATCTGGATTGTCGATGATCGGATCGAATGGTCAAATTTAGTTTATCTTGCAGTATCTCGAGTCAGAAGAATATCTCAGCTGCACAGGGTTATTATGAATTTTACAGAAAATAATGATCAAATTGTTAGCAATGACGTAATAAGAAAAAAACTATCTGGTTATAAGCAATGTGACAAAACAAATAAGCGTGACTTTGATATTGATACTGAATTAATTATAACACTAAAGCAACGACAGAACAATCATTGTGCAAGTTGTAACACAATAATGTTGTGGCAGTATTCAAATAATAATCCAAGACAATTTACAGTAGACAGAATTAATAGTAATCTTGGTCATACACGTGATAATGTGATGCTGACATGTCTTGAATGTAATCGACGTAAGGGTGCTAGTTTACGTAAGTGAAAGTGGTGGTAATTGTGTGTCTTTAGGAATTACTTGTAATTGTTCACGTACAAATCCACGTTGAGGGGCGGTTGAATCTAGTCTGTAGATTGCAGGTCTACCTGTGGATCTAACCACGTTAGAAATTTTATGTGTAGTCACACTCCAGATAGGATCAGTTGCTCTTTTTTACCACCTTCAAGTTCACCAGGTTCATATAAATATCTTACAGTTACATTACCTAATACTGGTTGAGAGGAGTATTCACGTCGTTGTATTGGTATATATTTGTTTGTGATAGCATTAGAAGGTTTCATGGAAGTTGCACGAGTAATTTCATTATTCAAAGCAGCTATCACACTCGGTAACCTTGCAACCCATTCACGAGATCTCTCCCCGGACTTAAAGTCAGTGGATATTTCCTTTGCGCATTGATATCCAAATAACCGCTCAGCAAGTGTTCGAATAAATCGATCAACGATCGCCTGATCACGATGAATTTCAGTGCGTCCTCGTCTGATTTTAACGTTATGTTTTTTCATCAACGATAATACTGCACCAAGAAATTCTTTGCCAGGATCAGCTTGTAATAGTTGTGGCCATCGTAGACCACCTTGTGGTCCGGATCCTCGTTGATAAATTCGTTCAAACGCAGATGCAACTTCAGATGCTGTCTTTGTTGATAATGGTTCCGCTTCTTTATATCTACTTGCAACGTCAACGACAGTCAATGCATATTTGTACGTGCGTGATTGACGTCTACCAATTTTAATGGTGTCATGTGGTAAAAATAAAATATCTGCTTGATGAACTTCATTAGAGGTACTGACATCAAAATGTGCATATTGAACTTTTTTAGGTGGTGGTAGATAAATTTGCCATATTGCATGTCGTGCTAACCAATTTGCAGCAACAGAACGTGAGACTTTTGCTGCTTCAGCAAGTTTACTAATCGCTGCTCTGCCCCTCCAATATCCTCTTGGGCTATAATAAATAGATTCCATTATAATATTTATATAATTAATTACCCAGCCCCTAACATTATTTTACCTTTCATAGCAGTTTTTATTAGAAAACTAGCGAGTTTTTCTCTGAGAGATTTATTGGATATAGAATTTAACGCATGAATCAATTTCACATCTGCAAGATGCCGTTGTTGTAAATCTTTGCTTTTATATGCAACATCGTGAACATGACACGCTTGATCAATCTTATTTATTGGATACTCTCCAGGTCTTGGTTGATCTTGATCATCAAGTAGGATATCAAGTCGAGTTCCAGGACCACAATAATTATATCCAGGAAGATGTTTCTCACCGGGGTATTTAGCCCATGGAACTCATGGTAATTTTCCTAATGAAGCAGCGATATCTCCACCTTTGACTGACAAGTCAAGAGGAATAAATTTATATTTTCTTGTGCCACATTTTACACATTTGCCTGTAATTGCACGTCTTTTATTTTTTGTTGTTATTGTTGTTAATCCAGTGGTGGACGTGGGTGCTCTGCATCGAACACAATATAAATTCATATTATTTATTACATGGATATAATTGACTTCTCAGCGACACGAAAACAAGAACCAGTAAGGCACCATCCAGCACTACCAAATTCTATTAGAATGATTATAATAGGCCCATCTGGATCTGGTAAGACACAATTATTACTTAATCAGATAATGAGATGGCTCTAGTGGAATAAATTATATTTAGTAGCACCATCTGTAGATGATCAACGGTGTTATGAAGTACTTAAAGATTTTAATAAAAATGCAAAATTATTAGACGAAGACGGAAACGATATTATTGATTTTATCACCGATATTGATGAAGCGCCATCTGTAGATGACCTAGATGGATTTATTAATAACCTCGTAGTATATGATGATGTGCTGCTGGACAATCAAATCCAGCTCTGATATTTTCCAGAGGCAGACATAAAAATACTGACGTGATTTATGTTACTCAGCGATATACACAAATACCTAAAGTGATCAGAGATAACTGCAATATTTTAGTTGTGTTTAATGGAGTAGATAATTATACTTTACAAAATATTTATTTTACCTGGTGTTCAGGGGATATGGACATGATTAAGTTTAAAAACTTCTTTTCAAAAGCACAAACTGTTCCGTTCGGATTTATAACAATAAATTTACATGACCCAAGATCTAGGTATCGTATAGATCTGGATAAAATCTTAGGATAAAAACCAGAGCAGCAGAGAGGGTGAACGACCAATATTGAGTGACCCGGCGAGTAAACGAGTCGCATAAAAATTTGAAAAAAAATACGTCAACGATGGAATAACAAAAATGAGCTAATCCAGACGATTTGACGTTATTGTGGTCTGTTTTCCACCGTATGGAAATATGCTCGGTTAGAGGTTTCAGTTTAACGTTAATGACCTTGTTTTTTTTCAGCTTTTGTATGAACCTTTATTTTTTAGACAAATGACAATTCAGACAAGTGGTCTGTTCACCCTCTCTGCTGCTGCATTTGTATGGCAAAATACTAACTTGGTTTTTAAGATTAATACTTCAGTGAAGAGGTAATGAAATAAAAGTCATTACTGAAAGCACCATCTAACGGAAAACAGCCTGACAATATTACGATATAATGAGCAGTGGACATGACTGTGATGTAAGTGCTAACTAGGTTCATCTTTGTGCACTGTACAGTACTTTAACCACTTTTAACTGTTTTCTTTAAGATTTGTATAGCTATCGGGTACCGAATAACTCCGAATTGGATTGTCTACTCTCCTGAGAATTATATTTCAATGTTTTCTAATTTTGTCTTCCGCATTACTTTCATTTTCTATAATATACTTCTTGACATTTACAAGTGAATATGTAGTCAAAACCATGCTCGTCCATTTTGATGGGGAACTGCACGGTCTGTATAGTTTTCTTAGCGATATGTTTTGTTTATTTCAAAGTATGTTGATGGAAGTTATAGTCAATTTTCTTTTTATTGCTAACACGTTTGAAACTTACCTATTGGATTCATAGCGTGATGAATGTGCATTGATTATTTGTGATTCATGATATCGATGTATTGTATAAACACCGACCAGTCGTACAAAAGAGCAGATTTTGTTGCGCATATACGTTCCTTCCCTTCAGCACTACATTGCAGTTAATAACATTTATAATCCAGGAAATAAATATTCTTAAGATAATGATTTATTCATCTTTTTCCCATCCCTCTTATTATTTAATCTACCCTTTGTCATTTATCATTTCAATACTGGATTTTGTACATGTGTACTTAAATAGCCGGTACTCTTCCATTCCTACATATATATAGCTTCCTTATGTACAAAACACGTGATTCTACCTATTCAGCAAAATCACCAATCATTCGCAGGAAAGTAAACTTGGCGAGCCTTTCATAGGATAGGTATGCCTTATCTTTCTGGTCTGGGTCTATTCTATCATCTGTGAAAGATGGCCATTTTTTAAAATGATTGTTCCACGGCATAGAGCCAAGTGTAGTGCTCTTTTCAACATATACACGAACTATAATCTTTCTGGTAAGATAAATAACTTCGAAACCTCAAACATTATCTACCCCAGTATTCCATATGATTCGAAAGAAAGCAGTATCTTGTTTGCGTTCTTTAAAACCTTGCAACGACCAGAAACTCCAAAGAAATTATCAATCTATCTATCTACCTACCTATCTATCTATCTATCTATCTGTCTGTCTGTCTGTCTGTCTCTCTGTATGTCCGTCCGTATGCATGTATGTATGTATGTATGTATGTATGTATGTATGTATGTATGTATGTTCGTTTTTATTAGACTAACCTGTCATTCAGTCATGGTCAGTAGTTCAGGTTGTTTTATTTGTTATTGTGTTTTGTTCAATTTGTCTTTTCGGGATGAAGATGTTCATTAGTTCGAGACTGATTGTATAGCATCAAAATCTGTTGTAGGACTAGTAAACATGGAAGGTATACTTGACGTCGGTAAATGTGAAGTGATAAAACCTGTTCCTTGGAACTAACTGACCAAAGAAGAATCCAAAGCCATCCGTGATCTTCTAACTGGCAAACGAACCCATAACTTTGGAGTGGTTTAAGTGACGTTTATTAAGATGGCTCATTGACCCAGTGGATATTTAATTATGATAACGAATAAAACTTTCACTCACTCCAGGTGCGTACTATTAATTTCTCGTATCTACTCTTTACCTATTGATATATCTATCTCACTATCTATTTCTGGGTAGCAAAAAACCGGGCCGTTTATAGACGTATCTGGATTAATGTCTGTTCTACTTGATAAGAAAGGTCCTACTATAGCTCTATTACACACACAGAGAGAGAGAGAGAGAGAGAGAGAGAGAGAGAGAGAGAGAGAGAGAGAGAGAGAGAGAACATTTACCCATTTCCATTTAAGCCTCGGAATAAGATGACTTGTAGTTCCGCTAAGTTCAACTCGAAATCTCTCGTAGGTGTACAATAAAAGGAGCAGATGACAGATAACATACTTAGTAGTCAGTAGTTATTTTTCAGAAGTACTGTAATAAACCTAGAGTATGTATTATTTGTATTTATATTACAGTTTATATCTATATTTTATCTGTTGACTACAGGGAATTGGTGTTTGGAATATATTTCTTAGACCATGTAATTTGCGAGTTACTAGGACCGTTCGTTACAATGAACTGTATTGAATAGTCATAATAGTAGCACATATTAGTTTCGTAAAATAAACCCTACCTAACTTCTCGAACTATTCTAATGTATAAATGCCTAGTAATTTGTGATAGGAATACTTCTTTGTAATACGTGTTTGAGTCGTATTTGATTGTGCATGACGTAAAGATACCAGTCATCAGCTTAGAGATGATTACTAATGAGCCATAGAAAATGAGAAGCAAGAAAACCCACGTATCTGTGAAATAAGAGTTTCGTGTCACCGCTTCGATGAGTCGATTCGTTTCTGCTCCCTCCGCGATATATGGACGGCTGGATGGATAACGACATAGCTGATTCAGTGTTTGCATGAGTGATTTATTGATTGACTGGTATATCACTGGGCCAATTGGCAATGTTTTAATTGGTCTTTGATTCTATTTACGTCGAAATCCAGCTTCCATAGTTTCAGAAAAAAAAAAAAAACATAATCCGTCAATTGTACCCATATCCATCTCAGTATAGTGTGCGTCCCTCCATACTTTCTGTCCAGAGTGTTACTAGAACTATAAATTGGTAAATTAAGAAATATGGAGGTTGAAGTTTAAGAAATTTAAGAAAAAGGCCAACTCTCGCACGAACTGACGCGGATAAATTTTGATTGTCATTTGAATAAAACTAAAGATTGAACATGTCAACATGATGTTTTTCAAGGCGTCTGCAACAACTCTTAACTCTTGTAGTAGGAACGTTACCCAACTCTACTTAGTTACGTTTATATCAAAAGTGGCATTGTTAACACAGATCGCCTCCTAAAACATTGCCGTGACTCGATTCGTTTATAATATATATTTTTCAATTTGACAGTGCAAGTACGTTTACAATCATGTGCTCCAGGTACAATGGCAATAGTGCGAAATAACTTTGTGCAGGTGTCACGTGAGATGCCAAATAGAATAACACAAACACTCTTCGCAGCATCTATTGAAATTGTGGTGTCTTCAACAGCTCACGGCTTGAGCATTTTGTTCAAAAGGCTCCATAATCCATCTTTTCTTTATATTGCCCCTTTTTGTATTTGTTTCAATCTACATATCAGCTTTAGAATCCTAATGAAACTATTGGTTATACTGTTGCAGTTTGTGCAAACCCATTGCAGACGAGACTACTGTTCTCAAGTTCCAAGTAGCCTGAGCTGATCTATTACAATTACCTCGACTGATACTCTCTAAAACAGACTTCGAATCCTTAATCATAAACTGCTAATAGGCTAGTAGTTATGTGGTCTTTGATGACGATACATTAACTTATACGGCGGTTATGTTAATTTAACATGGAAGGATCCGGTCTTGTTGTTAAGGGAAATTAATATGCAGTTTCAGCGTCTATAGAGTTTACAGAGCTATTACACGATTACTAACAACCAGTCTTACTAAGACACACATATTTAGTAAGTAGCACACTCCCATACTGACCCTTACAATCATACCGATACTTTGCCATTCCAAAGCTCTCTAACAATGTAAACAGAGTAGGGAAGGCATGTAAATCGAAATGTTCTGCGTTCCGTGTTCCGAGCTGATGTGTTCCATAGGAAGAATTGTAGAGGGAGGCTAAATGGTCTGCGTTTGGTTTTTCAGTCTCGGCAGATGGATCGAGATCAAAGGTTCTTGTTCTTGTTGCTGCTGCGGTTGAAATAGGTGGCACTGATAGAACAGTTGCTACTTCGCCTCATGGAGTTGATGTTGTTCCCTCCTCTGTATCAGCTCTATTCATTGTTGCTGCTTCTTGCTATACAGGGTATGTTTGTCCTTTCTCTTTCTTCCCCTGTCAAATCTGCTACCATTTGTTTGGCCAGTCTCTTTTTTGGAATGTACAACCACTACCTTTATTCGGTCCAGGAGATGTTATCCACTTTACAAAAATTTTAAAACAACACTCAAATCTTTTGCTCATACTGGCTCTCATTCTTGTTCTCTGGTCGACGATAAATGACAAGAAAGGCAAACACACAACTTTCTTTGCCAGAGGTTGGATCAGAGAATCTCCTTGGAAATCAAATTAGTAAGAGAGAATGAAGGAATATCAAATAATAAAAAACATTATCGTAGAGAGTGGAAAACAATCTTTGTATCATAACCATCATTTTATGATATTTCCCACCTCTGTCATATATAAACTCCACTAATCAAACAATGAAGATGGATGATTGGGACTATCTCGCCCCTTGATTTACAATATTTGCGGATTAAAAAAAAAATACAAAAGTAATACCCAACATTTAGTTTATTAAACAGCCAGCAATCCACCCCACACTCACCCCCCAAAACGAAATCTATATTAAAAGTTCCGTCTTGCTTCATTTAGAGTAGCACAGTGTGATTCCACTGCAAAATAAAAGAAAGTATAATAGATCTGTGAAATTAGATTCAAGAAATGTGTCTTCTCAAGATAAAATTGCAGCTATTTCTAAATTCCAAATGAAATAGCTCATCGTTAACATACTCGCTTCTTTCTTCTCAAGTACTGGGTTCAGTTCTCGGCTTCGACACGCTGTAGGTAGTTACGTATGCAAGTTCAGTGGTTTTTTCAGCTCAAATATGAGTCGATCCTTATCGTTTCCAAGAGAAAATAAAACTTGAATATACATAGAAATTAAATGTGTATTAATTAACTGTTAAGCTAAAACTTGAGCAGATAAGACTGAACCGTTGTTTCTAATCCATCATTGATGTTTGTATGCATTAATTAATGAACCACGTTGTATGCTCCACAATAAAATAACATTGTGATTCGGTTTATTGTTCTGTGAAATTATTGCGGATACAGGTTTGTGGTTAGCGACATTACAACTGGATATTTTGCATTATATAAAACGTATGTGTTGTGCGTTTTTTCGCATAAAAAAGAAAAACATTTCTGAAAAGAAGACATGTATAGTCCTGGATTTTATGTGCGCTTTATATTCATTTTTGTGGCATATACACGCGTCATAATTTCCAGACAAGGCAACTGCGTCAATATTTTTGAGTTGCTTATACTTCTTGTATAATTGTATGTCGGATTTTACTTTTTACCTTTTTTGTTATGCACGAGGGAAAGCGAGATAAAAGTAACAATGGTTGACAACATTGCTTCTGAACATTTATTTGTTAGCTCTTCTTTCGGTCATAGCCATTGCTCTATAATTCTGTCTATAGCTGTGCTTATTTCTCTGTCAGTTTCTTTTCCTATTGGATTTGTATAATTGACCATTCTGCAAACTCGCGATTGATAAATCGATTAAACAGTGTGAAACACGTCTTGTCCACCCAGTATGTATTGTGTAACATACACATTTTCAGCCGTCTAATATATACAACGGCATACAACATTACTAGAATACTGATAGGAGAATGTATAAAACTGGTTTCAGGATTTATTCAGGTATACGTAACTCAAAATTCTGCTCTACAATGATAATCGAGAACAACATTTAGTTCGTTTTTCGTTTAAAAAATTGGGAATGGGTCTTTAGATGAAGTTGTTGCTTAGGCAGAAACAGACGAGTTGCATCATATAGAGACAACAGACAGCATAAACTCTTGTTTTCAAAAAGTAATTTGTTTTGTCTGGTTTCTATATACCATATGGAAAACATTACAACCTGTAATAGCTTTTTATTCCGGCTGAGGAACGAAGTATTAATTTTTACATTTTCCTCTGTATCAACAACAGATTGGTAGTGTTGGTGAACTCCTGTTTCCCAAACGAGTATTGTTTCATCTCTCTCTCTCTCTCTCTCTCTCTCTC
>JAECUM010051613.1:0-11720 GCA_016617855.1 Megalonaias nervosa | reverse complement strand
TATATATATATATATATATATATATATTGAGCTGCCCAAACAAGCAGACTAGATAGGTTCAACGTATCAAATGACGATAAGCAACGTGTGCAGGACTGTAAAGTATGTGTGTACAAAAAACCAGGTCACTACAGTATAGAATTTGATCTGAAAATGGAACGGAAGGATAAACGTGGCCCAGACTCGTTGAAAAGTATTAATAATATCTTGAATAATAGGGAATATTTATATATAATAATACAAGAACTAAATGAATTTATGGAAACAAAACACATGAGGTTCAGGCATGAATGGGACAATTTAAAAGCACAAATAAAAAAAATAAAATCGAAAATGATATTGTAGAATACGGAAAGAAAAGTTATACAGAAAAGGGAGTAATTAGGGAAAGTGATAAATTCAAGTACGCCAGAAATCAAAATTAAACAGACGGCAAAGAGAGAATTAGACAGATTAGGAAGGAAGAAAACCAGGGGCAAAACATCAGGCCGTGGAAATTAGGGGACTTTTGTGAAAATGTTGAAGGATTCTACCAACGGGAGGAAGTTTGACAAGAACAAAAGAAAAGCGCAGAATAAATAAAAGCAAACAATATTAACAGTGGGAAAGGAGCCGTGTTGGGAAAAATCAGAGACTGCTACAAAGCCCTATACACCTAAAATAATTGCAGAAGAAATTAACATATATACACAGGATGTAACCTTTGAGCAAATAAAAACAGAGCAAGCACATGTATGTGATATTTACACACAAGGTGAAGAAATAATAGGGGAGACAATATAATCTCTAACAAAAGGAAAATCACGTGAAAATGATCTAACACATGAAGCCCCAAATTGCACTTATGTTCATATTCCATACAGTGATTAGTTCCAGTTTCAAGGAAATAAAACTGTCATTCTGCACAATGTTAAAAGCAGATCATATTTATCAGAGGTTTCCTCCTCACAGAAATTAACACTATATAAAATTAAATCACCCATTCTGAAATATGTGCTGCTTTGAAAGGTTGTTGTTGTTGTGGGGCTTAATGCCATTTTTCAGCGCACGATAGGCTATACATGGCGGCCAGAATTAATGGTGGAGGAAGAAACCGGGTATTCCGCGGAAAGAACCACCGACCCACGAGAAGCTACTGGCAAGCTTTCTCACATATCCACATTCGCCGAATCTTAGACTCGAATCAACGCAGACAGAGGTGAGATGGCAGTGATCCGTAACGGACAGCGCTTTAGACCACTCGGCCACTCGGGGCTTTGAAAGGTAAAGTCGCGTTTAAAACTAACATTACGCTGCTTTGAATTGCAACTCGTGCAGTCCATTTAATCCTCTCCTGTCGCCTCGAGATAGCCATTTATTTTCAAATAAACCCAGTTAGTGGACATGTATTTATGTTCATCATATCTTTCGAAGCTTTATATCACAAGTAAAAGATGTAGTGCAATCAAGCTGCCTAGTGTAATAAAAATAAGCTTATGCCAATGAAATCTTATTAAGTGGAATTTGTTTTGACCAGTTCCTAAAAGTGGAAATACTGTCTTCGTAGAATAGCATATCGTCTCTTGAATTTTTACAAATATGTTTGGACGAGAAGATGATTCACTAATCTCGCGTCAAAATCCGTGATTACCAGTATTAATTCTCCTCTAACAAAACGATTCCAAAAGTTAAACACTCGCATTTAAACAAAATGTCTAAGCAAAGTTAAATATTAATATTTTAACAATTTCCATTAGTTTGCTTTTCAAAATTGAAATGTAAACCTTTCATCAACTAGAATATAATTTTTTAATTACATCAATATCTTATCGAGTAATATTTCATATTTAGCGATGTAGTCAAACGTAAACACACTCGAAATAACGGGTACAACCAACTTGCTAACTTATTTGATAGCTCTCTTAGTTGGTGGAACACTAATAAATGTTACTAACGCATTCAGAATATGCATATCTTGCCTTGCATCACTGACTGCTATTGTCCTAATCTCGCTCATTTATGACAGTTAATATTTGCAAATGTCGCGAGACACTTTCCATACCTAAAATACTTTTTCTTCCCTGCATCCTTCTTTCCAAATTTCCAGTTATACAGAGAATATGCTAACAGTCACAATGAAACTGTAGCGCAGTGATGTGGTAATTGATATAATTCTCACAAGTGGTACAGTAGCTTGCATATGAAATTTAATTTGTATTAATTTCAGAGAGCCACAGTCTCTCTCATCTTAGTATGTGAACCAATGCCATCTATAATTACCCCACCAACCAGATAGTAGTGTATATTTTAGATTATTGTATTCTTGTCATCATGCTCAACTTGTGCGGTCTTTACATCTTAATGTATTTGCTTTACATCTCTTGTATTGTGAATGCTTACCGCTATGTCTCCTAATTCCAACTCTAGCTGGCTCTTTCATCATCATTGAAGTTGCCTGTGGTGTATGGGGTGTTCAGGGAGGGGTAGTACCTCTGGCGGGGTAGCATTCGTACTCCCATGGGGTAGCTAGTCCACCTTTGGTCCCCACCTGTCTCTTAACTCTCACCTGTGGCTCCCAGTAGCTGTAGCATGCGCAGCGGCCACACCACGGGCAACGGCTTTGACTGGCCGGCTAAACCAAGTTTAGGGTAGCCGTCGGGTCTGAAACCCTCGGCGATCTAGGTTTGTCTACTTAAGCATGAGAAGACGGGACCCGGCGGACTGCGCAGAGGAACCACCAGCTGGTCAACGGGCAGAAAGGCGGTTACAGCAAGCGACGTGAAACGTGACTAGGGCACAGTGAGACACCATTAGACACTGCTGGCCATCCACTGCATGCCCCCTATCTCCAGCAGTCTCGACTCTGTCTTGCCACTGGACCCAGATATGTGGGGACGAGAGAGTGAGGTCGACGAGTGCGCAACTCCTCCTCACTGAAATCCAACTTTCACGCGCAAGTCATAACTTCACCAGATCACTATCCCATTCTATAAGCCTGCAAGTCCTACGGCGACGGGGACGTGGCGAAGCGGCAGGTGTGGATTCACTGGCAGCCGTAGTAACAACCCTGCACGCAGGCGGCTCAGGCCATAAGGTCGTTGTCCTGTGCCCGAAGTAGCATGGGAGTTCGGCAGCCACCTGAGCGTCCGAGCAGCCCTCTTCAGGACTACACTGCTCGCCTCCACAGCAAGAGGACGGGACTAGAAAAGGTGTCCTAAACATTGTCTACTTCATCTCACCCTGGCCAGCTTACCGCGACTGGCGGGGATCCCACTCCAGTGGTAAGAAAACAAAGAAACAGATCAAGGTGACAACTCTCACCTTAGGCGCATGGAACGTGCGCACACTCATGGATCGTGCCGGGAACGAAAGGCCTGAATGACGGACTGCATTGATTGCCAGAGAGCTGAACAGGTACAAAGTCCAGATTGCAGCACTCACCGAGAATCGATTTGCCGACGAAGGTCAACTGTCAGAGGTAAATGCAGGCTACACCTTCTTTCGGATTTGACGCAGCGAGGAACAACGTCGCGAGGCTGCAGTTGGGTTTGCCATCAAGTCCAACCTGGTCAACAAGACAGTCGGCCCACCTAAAGGCATCAACGATCGTCTGATAACCGTTCGACTGCCGCTCCCAAGAAAGCGATATGCCACACTAGTCAGCGCCTACGCCCCAACACTGACAAACCCTGATGAGATCAAGGACAAGTTCTACGACGAACTGAGATCCACTATTGCTGCCGTGCCCAGAACAGATAAACTCATCATCCTTGATGACTTTAACGCCCGGGTTGGCGCAGATCACACCTAATGGGAAGGAGTGCTGGAAAAAAATGGGATTGGCAGCTATAACAGCAATGGTCTCCTACTGCTAGAAAATTGTGCAGCGCACGAACTGCTCATCACTAACTCTGTTTTCCGCCTACCACTTCGCAACAAGACGTCATGGATGCACCCACTCTCCAAGCACTGGCATCTACTCGACTACGTCATAGTGCGACAGAAAGACAGGCAGGACGTCAGAGTGACGAAGGCTATGTGTGGAGCCGAGTGCTGGACTGACCACAGGCTGATCATCTCCAAACGTAACATCAGGATACAGCCTCCTAGACGTCCTCAAGAAAGCAAGACGCTGAAGCGACTGAACATCTCCAAGCTGAAAAGCGATTCAGTGAAGCAGTCCCTTGCAGACGAACTAGACAACAAGCTGGAAGCCATCACTGTAGGCTCGGATGATGTAGAATCTGATTGGGCGTCCCTTCGGTATGATGTCTACTCCACCGCCGCCAATGTGGTAGGCCCTACCACGCGCAAGCACCAAGACTGGTTCGATGATAACGATGATCGCATTCAAGAACTGCTCGACGAAAAACACCGCACACACAGAGTGCTGCTTAATGACCCGCACTCCACATCTAAGAAAGCTGCATTCGCCAATATCAGAAGAACAGTGCAGAGAGAACTTCGACAGATGCAGGGCGCATGGCTGAACAAGAAGGCGGACGAGATCCAGTCGTATGCAGACCGCAATGACATGAAGAGGTTCTACGAGGCGCTCAAGACAATCTACGGTCCCACTAAATCAGGATCTTCCCCCCTCCTCATTGCAGATGGGAACACTCTGATCACTGATAAAGAAGAGATTCTGAAGCGCTGGGCAGAACACTTCGACAGTGTCCTCAACCGTTCTTCCTCCATCAACGTTGAAGCAATCGCTCGCCTGCCCCAGGTCCCAACAAACGCTTCCCTCTCGGACTCGCCCAGTTTCACAGAAGTAGAGAAGACAATTAAAAGTCTATCCAGTGGCAAAGCCCCGGGTTCTGACTCCATCCCAGCGGAAGTCTACGCAGCTGGTGGTCCCCGACTGACGCAGAAGCTTACTGACCTCTTCCAGTCTGTGTGGAACCAGGAGAAGATTCCGCAGGAGTTCAAAGACGCCTCTATTGTCCACCTCTACAAGCGGAAGGGGAACCGGCAAGCATGCGACAACCACAGTGACATCTCCCTATTATCGATCGCAGGGAAGATACTGGCCAGAATTCTGTTAAATCGACTGACCGTCCACTTGGAGCAAGGTTTGCTACCAGAGAGTCATTGCGGCTTGAGGCAGGATCGGGGCACCGTGGACATGATCTTTGCAACCAGGCAACTCCAGGAGAAATGCCAAGAGCAGAAAGTCAGCCTTTACACCACTTTTGTGGACCTCACAAAAGCTTTTGACACTGTGAGTCGTGAAGGTCTGTGGAAGATCATCGCAAAGTTCGGATGCCCTGAGAAGTTCATCACCATGGTCAGACTGTTCCACGATGGCATGCTCGCCAGAGTACAAGATGATGGAGAGTTCTCCCTGCCCTTTCCCAGTGACAAACGGTGTCAAGCAGGGCTGCGTTCTTGCCCCGACCCTGTTCAGCATGATGTTCACAGCGATGCTGACCGATGCTTTCCGTGCGGGTGACATTGGCATCTACATCCGGTTCAGGACTGATGGGAACATATTCAACCTGAGAAGACTGCAGGCTAAGACCAAAGTCCAGGACGATACCATCCGCGACTTCCTATTTGCTGACGAGTGCGCTTTGAATGCTGGTACTCAGTCTGACATGTAAGAAGGTATGGATCGATTCTCCAAAGCCTGCACAGACTTCGGACTCACAATAAGTACGAAGAAAAAAGAAATCATGTACCAGCCTGCACCTTCAGTGCCCTACACAGAACCCAGCATTACCGTCGATGGCCAGAAGCTCGCTGTTGCTGACAAATTCATCTACCTTGGCAGCACTATGTCGATCACAGTCTCCATCGATGAAGAGGTCACTCTCAGGATTGCTCGTGCAAGTGCAGCCTTCGGCAGACTTCACAATACTGTGTGGAACAGAAGAAGAATCAGCCTGCCAACCAAGCTCAAGGTGTACCGCGCAGTAGTACTGCCCTCCCTCTTGTACTCCTGTGAGACATGGACGGTGTACAGTCGCCATGTAAAACAGCTGAACTCCTTCCACATGCGTTGCCTCAGAAAACTGCTCCACATCAAATGGCAGGACAAGACTCCTGACACAGAAGTCCTCCAGAGAGCAGAGATGACAAGCGTCTATGCCATGCTCAGAAGGTCACAACTCCGCTGAGCTGGTTATGTCTGCCGTATGCCTGATGAGCGCCTCCCAAAGAGACTGTTCTATGGGGAACTCGCTGAAGGCAAGCGTTCCCGAGGAGGCCAAAATAAACGGTTCAGTGACACGCTCAAAGCCTCCATGAAGTCCTGTGGCATTGACCCAGACAGCTGGGAGCAGCTTGCCGAAGACCGCGCTGCCTGGGGTCACCAGATCAACTCAGGCGCAGCTGCATTTGAAGAGCACCGGATCAACGGGGCCAAGCAGAAACGTCAGCAGAGGAAGAGCAGAGCCCGCGTCGACCATCTGTCCATCCAGCCCCCGGCAATTCACTGTCCTCATTGCCCTTGACTCTTCAGGGCGTAGATTGGCCTCACCAGCCATCTGCGCACTCACAGACCAGCCCAGAACTGAAGTCATGGTCGTCTTCGGGTCCGAAGGACGAACATCATCATCTTCGTGTCTTCTTTATAGAAACATATAATCAAACGAAGCAAACAATATATACAAATAATTACATGAAATAATTAGCAGCGTATGATGTATTAGATTGTGTACGCCACAAGAAGAAATATAATTTCGTTGTTAAGTAAGTGCGACACAGGTAGTCGAGTCAAAAAATATAATTAGTGAAATCAAAGGTTGTTATTCACTACAGTGATACGGAATACTGAAAGACAATATCAGCTATGTAAATAATCCAGCTAATCTGAGAGATCTGATGTACAATTTTGAAAACAAAATGGCACAAATAATAGGTAATTAAAAGATTTATAAAATAGGGTAGCATGGTTGTCGTTACAACTGAATTTATTAATCAAATCAGAGACAGGATGATTTACATCTGTAATTTGGTATCCCGGATTTAGATACTACTTCTTTCTTAACATAGAACATTTTCAATATTTAAGCGAGTGTTTGTGTACACGTGTACAGAACGTATATACTGCTGATTGACAACCACGCTGGAAGTTTCTGGCTCGTGTATTACACGGTTTAGTTGTGTATTTCCTGTTCATTTCCATTAATCCTGGTTTGAACCAAGCGATTTGGACTGGCTCGGCGTTTTAAGGTCAGTTTATAGTGATGTATAGGACTGGGGCATCATGCCGCAGACACGTAGCATGATATCCCACCCAGTAACCATGCCGACCAGTCCTAACACAAACCTGTTAATGCTGAGCGCCGAGGGAGGAAGCTGCTAGTACCATTTTTATAAGTCATTGATATGACTCGGCCGGGGTTCGAAACCGCAACCTGACATTATATTGGGGCAATATGGTATCCTGTCGCACCAGATCCTAAAAGTTTCGTCTGTCCTCCGTAATTTTATTAATTTCTTCTGCCCACCTGATATTATTTTCAGTGACAACCGTGCGATGGCAGCCACGTATGGTGCAGATTTAATTGAGGTGGCAGAGGTAAGCGTGGACTTGTGTTTTCGCATTGAAGGCGAGGGGAATTTGATGGTATTTAACAAATTCCTCCTTCGAATCTCTTCGTTCATTATTCAACCATGTCCTACGCGCCAAGGGACATATCAGCTTCTTGTCATTGCTCGCGAAATTCGACATTGTATATTTTGTATCATGGTTGTTACATTGTCGCTTCCAGACTCCGACATACATTCTTGAAAGTCAGTCCACCAGATAAGTTCATCGTGATGAAACTATACCGGGCCTAGGTGACCTCCTCAAACATATTATGAATCCTATCCCACGAGGGGTCGATAGCATTCAAAGTCAAATGAAAGTTGGTGACGCCATCAGTGCCCCGAAATATCATCTCCGTATTGCAGTTTTCTTGGAATACTTTTTGTACGTGTGCATATAGCTATGTTCCATAAATCACGTCTGTGGTTTCTATGTCGACCCAAGGAAAACTATTCGCTCGGTTGACTTTGTGTTCAGGCATCACATCGTCGAACACAGCAAGATTATCATCACTCGAGGCAAAGTCGTGTATTGTAGAACTTCATCTACCATGGCACAAAATCAATGGCGAATGATTTGCTTCTTGGTGATGACAGAAGAGCCACTGAAAAATTCCTTAGTACCTAATGATACGACTGAGCGTTCGTTGACGGAGCAAAATTGTACAGCCCATTCCACGTTAACGACTTCAAAAATCATATTCAACAGTTGTTTGTTTTTTTTTATATATATCCGTCCTGGCCAATAATCAAACGCACAAACTGACTTTGGGAAACATGTCACTGTGTTTTGGTGGTTGTAGTTTGCCAGCTAAGAGTAGATGATGACGGTAAATGCGAGGATCTTTCTCTTTGGCTGTACCATGTTGAATGTCACTTGCTGTATAATTCAGTCATGCCTCCGTATTAAATGCAATAGTTGAAATTATGCGTTCAGTGTGAAGTAAATAAGCTGATGCATCTTAAAATACCGTCGACAACGGTGATGTCGCTGCTGCATCAGCGAAGCTAACGGGAACTCCGTGGAGCAAATACCCTAGTGGAAAGTTATTGGATGCAATTATTATGTGCCTGGTGCACGATTGGATGGACAACTTTATTATAATAACAATCCAAAATCTGTGGAAGCACGTATAAATTGTAACGATGCTGCATCTTACTGATCTCGTGTACCAAGCATCAAGTGATGCTTATCCTCTTCAAAGTGCTGATGTAGACCTAGGTCTTGACTTAAATGCAACCAGTTGTGCATTTCGAGAAATACTTTTCATATGGACAATCAAAGGAGGTATGAAGGCCACAATTGCGGACAAGGTACGGTCGTTGGAGATTAAATATGTTGACAAAATAAACCTACCACCAAACATGAAGAAGAATAGCTCAGTGTCTTAGCGTACTATACTCACGCAATTACTTCAGCTTGGTTGGGTAAACATGCGTTGTGGAAAATTCAAGGAAGTAGTCCCGTTGATGGCTTGATGAGAAAACACCAACGTAGTTCATATGTCTGGTGTTTTGTTTCTTCAACATGATCGGGTACGCGAACACGCATACAAAAGCAAATCCGTTGTGTATATCGTCCGCAAAGAAAGGGCTCACTGCCGTTGATATCTAAAAATATAACACTGGTCGCAGATGAACTTAAATGTATTAATGTATTAATGAACGTTCATCGCTAACATGGCCGCGACTGTTACAGGTCGATCCAGGTAAGGAATTTCTCAGAGCTGTTGCTACTTTGTTAACAAACATAAGAAAGTAGTTCGTGTCAGACACGTTGACATACATCTTGACCTGTCGGAACGATTATTCTGACGTCAGGTGCACAACCGAATCCGTTAGACCAACTCGGAAGAAATTATTTGTATGCATTGGGGAACTAGCAGACGGGCAATTTCTTGCATTTACAATTTTATATCGGACTGATTTTCCGATAGATTTAATTCTTTACCGTATGAACCCCTCAAATATAAACGTAGCAAATCGTCCACAAAGCAGGGCATTTGTACTTGATGAATTTCATACCGTTCTCCCACGGATACAGAACTACTGCTAAAGCTGATTTACAGTCACCTTGCGTCCTTGCACGTAAGTACTGATTCCATCAGCAAATGTCCATCGCTTGAACAAACTCACCTTAGTGCAACCACGCACACGTACACAATGTTTCTTTCAGCAGATTTGATTTGTTGACTCATTGCATGTAGATATCATGTTTGAGATCTATCTCGACAATAAACCGTGGAACTTCTCTGGCCTTTTCTGATGTTCTTATTGCATGTCAGTCCGACCAGGATCGAGTGTATGTTAGGACCCACTCCCAAATACTCTTCGAAATTACGTGTCCGGACATGCATCCTAGAACTTGCCAACAACACATTTGATGATGTTTCTAAACAGCGAATTATCTTTCATTTGTTCAACTATATTCACAAGTATATCAGATGCAATATTTGTACAGACATCGTCAGTGGCGATATGCATAAGGGGATCCTGATAAAATACTCAGACTGTTTGGTATTCTCATAGTAAAACTTGTATAGAAGTTGCTTCACAAATCAAACATAGACTGGCTTTGGCAATACAGCTTAACTTTCTTGCTGTGGACGGCCACGAATCCACAGTGAAAGGGCTTGCATAACGCAAATGATGAGTAAAAAGCAAGCTTGTGATGCGTGTCTTGTTTGCTAACACGAATTAGGTAGGCAGGGATATGTTTGCCGTGGTTCTTCATCTTCTTCCCAAACATGGCAGTGTTCGTAAAGTTGAAGATCTCTTTCTCAAATGCATTCGTGGCCTTTGTATGAAGATTGTTTTTCATTCGAATGCAGGGCATCATCCATGCGAAACCCGAGCACCGAGTGTATTCGCTCTATACACATACCCAATCGCAAACATAACTGCAAAAATTACATTCGTATGCTGCGTATTTGCACTTTGTTCTCATATTCGGAATACACTTGGCGTATTCTGCATAGGGACGACCCAATTCCTAAATCATTTGACACTGATGTAGAACCTCTGGGTTGGAGTCAACATTACTGTTAATACATTCGATGTCCTCGTAAATGATATACAGAACTTTTTGGGAAAAAGGGAACAGACCGGTCCACGTTGACTTTGTTAGATCGAGCAAAGAGGTGACATGGTATTGATGTACCATCATGTTCAAGAAACATCTGCTGATCAATGTCAGTAAGCAGTCCCAATTCCTAATGTTTGTGATATTGGGATGACACCTATTGGTGCATCTGGCGTTGTTTCTTATGGTTGTTTAATCACGTGACAATCATACCCACACAGGTTTCGAAGCTCTTGTGAATATGGTTACTGGCCATAATCATGCGTCAAGGCTAGGAGAGCTGGTGTCAGATCAATTTCCCTGTATCCTCGAGCAATTTAAAAACACGTCTAGCAAGCCTTTGCACAAATAAAATATTGGCTGCTAAACCAATCTATATTGTATTACCTTAATGTAGGAAAACACGCATGGGACGTGTTCAGACACTTGTGTTGCTTTGATTGGACTTCTGGGTTGGAGTCAACAGTACTGTTAAAACATTCGATGACCTCGTAAATAACATACAGAACTTTCATCTTATGTTGTACCACAGTGAATTGCAGAATATTCGTGCATGATAGTAAGCTGCGGCATTTAGCAAATTCCGCAGCAGCATATGTTGTGGTCGTGAAGCAGATGTCGGGTGCTAAATAAATGCTGGAAACGTTAGCATGGAAAAGTCTCCCTTTATACGTCCTGTCTCTGTTAAACAACCAGAAAGAATATTTATCCATACGTGGTGAGATTGCAACATCAGATCAATATGTGGGTCCGCCAAAAATGGCTATTGCACGAATTTTACTGCAAGGTCGAAAATGAAATACTTTGACGGTTAATTATGTCTACATGTTGAAAAAGAAAACATTTACATCGTTATGCAGGAAATTTAGTAAATGTTTCCATACTATTAAATATCCAAAGGACAAAGAACACCTATTTTTATTACCACAAATAAATAAACGTATAAACAGCAGTGTTAAAAAGAAACTTATCGAAACACCAATTAGAGAGTTTATTGAATTGAAAAGAAAACTATTTTCAATCATTATGGACAAAGACTAATATACAGGTTTTAAAGGAATATGAATAAAAATTTTAAAAATCTCGATATGAACCCGGAATGTTTATTTAATCACAAGGA